>QMIH01001318.1:61319-90130 GCA_003987875.1 Clarias batrachus | reverse complement strand
ACTGTGCTACTCACTTACCTTTAGGTTCTTTCCGAGGAGCTCTGCTGGATTATGCATCTCTCTTCCTTTCACCTCATGCCAGTAGCCAGCGAACTCCTCACAAAGTCCGCTCACCAAGGCGTCTATGTCACAGCTTCCCCAAAGAAATATTTAGGGGAGACCCCTCCGCTACGCCATGATCACAACCTTGCATTCTGTCACGGTTGAAGAATTGCAGGTGAGGCATACAGTAGGTGCGGAAGTGAAGTGATTTTGATGGTRAAAAAAAAAWATWTTAAAAAATGACAGCTTTCACACGAGTTAAAAAATYCAACAAACYATACAGGAGATCAGAACAACATGACAAAACAGATACAAAAYAAATACTGAATCCAAAACCTGACTATTTATAGCCACCTTAATTGGCAAACTAGGTTCAGGTGAGATCTATGACAAGGACACAGATGCACTGTGGGAAATGAAGTTCAAAAATGATCTCTGAGTACAAGGCATCCTCTAAGGGTTATTCCTGACACCCAGGATGAAACTGCTGGAGTTATTTGTTTTTTTTGTTTTTTTTACTACCCTCATTGATCAAAATGTACATAATAAAAGTATTAAGTACAGTATAGTTTAGTTTAGTTAGTATAAAACAATACAATTCGACAGCACCACAGACTACATTCTAAAAAAATGGCAAAATTAAAAAATAAATTTAAACACCCCTCTGCAATAATTGTAACAAAACATTAYGACTTTTATGGAAAAATGATCTATTGCAGGACTGTTGTATTAGACTGCAGTTGTTTTAACTCAGTCTATCTAATAAAARGTGAGCTGAGTGTATGATACTTATAATTTCATAATACCCAGGTTGATTAAGCATTAACAGGTATATTATTGAAGATACAATCAGCAATACGTAGTTTGGTTAATTCTCATTTAGAGCACAAGCCTTTTTTCTTATTGTGTTTTCATATTTAACATTTTTGCAGGAGCTGATGTACCCAGCAACCGGGTCAGGAGTCAAGAGTGCTGATGTAAAGGCAACCTAATGGCCTTGGTTTTATGCCATGGACATGGATTTAGGTCAGAAGACATCTATTGCTCCAGCTCAACTCTGATCAGCCAGTCGCCCCCTGTCCTGACTGGTCCTCTACCCCTCGCTCAGCAGGTTCTGACTAAATTTACCCGTGCTGGGTCAGGTTCTGTCAGTAAGTTTAAATGCAAAATGAAGGGGCATAATAAATATTACTGTATATTCAAGTGTAACGACACGGGTATCGCGAGGGGCTGAAATGCACATAAATGGCGAATCAGAAATACTCCAGTGTGCATGCTACTTCTGTAAGGCTGTAAACCTGTTTGACAATATGCTACAATTTGAATGAACTTCTGCTTTGTGTCATTTTCCATTACGATCAGAAAGCGAAAGTTCAACAGTTCTTTATCTTGAATTTTCACTTTCATTTTCATTTCATGAGGTAATTGACATTCAAAGGAACCGTCAGATATTCCTGTAATGCGTTCCATAGTGGTTTACTGTATATTAACCCTGTTGTTCAATAATTCTTTTTTTAATTGTTCTAAATACTGAATGCTTCAATAGTAAATTTTTGTATTATAATAATAAAAAAAAAGATCACATCTCTCTATATAAGTCCTACAATTGAAGCACTTTGTATTCGGCTGTTGTTTCCACACTAACATGAAGGTGAATCTATGTTGCTCTGGTATAAGAAACAAAGAAATATGAAAAGAACAGAGAGAAGTGAAAACATGCTAAAAACAAGAAGACAAAATGTGCTGAGAAGAAAAGATGTGTTGAAAAGGACAATTGAATTGTTTTGTTTGGTTTGAAAAGGGGGCTGAGTTTTGGTTATATTGTTCTGTAGTACAATGAAGAGTCACAGTAAGTACACATAAAGCACTCCCGCTTGTGAGGGTGAGAGCCTGGGGGAGAACGTGGGCTCTCATCCATACTTCCCTGGGCTCTGTTGCACCTCGTGCTCTTCATACATAACAGCTCCCTTGCACAAAAGTCTGCCTTAAAATTTCAAAAACAAAATGTAACGCTTGTTCTTAGATCGCTCATATAATCCGTTAAATCCTTCCTGGTTAGATTTTTGACTTGATTTCATTATGTTTAATCATGACGCGACAAGGTGTGTATGGGTTGTGCATTTTTTTTCTTGGTTTTCTCAGGGTTGCCTTGCAACCACTCATTCCTTTTTTCAAACAGTCTCTCGTACATAAACACTAATTAATCAAGTTAGAAAACTGTTCAACTGTCAGCTGGCTTGTGCCACATCCAGTATTTGCAGTGCAACAGGTGGTGGGAATAAGTAGTGGTTATGTGTGCTTACAGCATCATGATATATCGTAATGAACCAGCACAGTGTGTTTTGAGCATAATTATTGTTTTCAACAAATCAACAAACCATTCAGCAATCCACAACTAGGAACAACTAAGTTTGATCCTGACATGAAATCGGTTTCCTCTAGGCTTTCTGCCTATAAATGATAGTTTACAGCAACTTGATTATAGAGTGTCACAATGAAATTATTAATAATAACAGCATCTCTCCTAGTAGTGGTTAGCACTATCATCTTGCACCGCCAGGGTCTGGGTTCAATCCTCGGCCAGTCTTGATTCCCGTCTCTGTGTGCATGGAGTTTGCATGTTCTCCCCGTGCTTGGTGGGTTTCCTCCAGGTTCTCCGGTTTCCTCCCACAGTCCAAAGACATGTAGGTTAGGCTAAATGGCGTTCCCAAATTGTCCGTAGTGTGTGAATGAGTGAGTGAGTGTGTGTGTTTATGCCCTGCAATGGATTCGCACCCTGTCCAGGGTGTACCCTGCCATGTGCCCTAAGTCTCCTGGGATAGGCTCCAGGCCCCCCGTGACCCTGAATACAGGATTAAGCGGTATAGATGATGACTGAGTGAGCATCTCTCCTTGAACCTTGTTTTAGGACTAAATATCTGTTTAGCATTCACATGAAAACTGTTTGGACACTTTAGCACAGATGCACAAATTTCAGTGCAAAAAAGAAAGAACTTTCTTAGGCGGCACAGTGGCGTACTGTAGTAGTTAGCACTGATGCCTTGTTCCTCCAGGGTCAAGTGGGTTTGGTGGGTTTCCTCCAGGTACTCCAGTTTCATCCTATAGTACAATGTTAGCAAGTTAGGCTAACTGGCATTCACAAATTGCCCGTAATGTGTGAATGAGCGTGTGTGTGTGTGTGTGTGTGTGTGTGTGTGTGTGTGTGGATTGGCACCCCGTCCAGGGTGCCCTAAGTCTCCTGGGATATGCTCCAGACCCCCCCACCCCACATCCCCCCCACGACACTGTACACAGGATAAAGTAGTATAAATGATGAGAATCACTTAATAAAAGATAAATGATCAAGTTATTATAGTATTTGGTTTTATAGTATTAAGTTTGCTATCCAACATTTTGCAGAACTTCTCTGGGTGCAAAGTCAACCAGTTTCTTTAATTGTTGTAGTGAAAGTTTTGTTAAAGGTTCAACCAACACAGTGTTCTAAATATATTTCTACGTACCCCATAGACAGTGTGGAGGGTTTGAGTCAGTGTTCAGGGAGATGTGTGCATGAATCAGTGAATTTCATACATTTGTAAGTCTTTAACTAATTTTGAGATGCACTGCATGTGAGATTAAAATAACTTACAATTTACCTGAACTTATGCTACACTCATGATGGTTTGCAATTTGGTTTGTTAATGTGACATCATGCCATAAAGAGAGAAGTTAATGGTACTTGATGAAGAGTCGATGAGTATTTTCCAGCATCTTTTACTAGTTGTAGTTAGAAAATGGAAACTTACATATTTTCCTCAAATGTACTGTAGCATTTGACCTACTGTACCAACTGGAGATTATACTATGGTTGTAAGATTGTAAGTGTTGTGGTTATGCAACATTTAATGTTTTTTTTTTTGTCTGTCATAAAATACAGAATGTGCATGAACTAAAAAAATATCCAGTCAGAGATGTACTGTTCAATTTTGTATGTTAAATATTTAACAGTTAATAGCACACCACAGTTAAATGCTAAACTGTTTTTAAATAAAAATGTTAAATTCTCAAAACTTCTACATTTTACTTTTTTTTTAAACAACACTTTTTGTTTTGCTTTCAAATCTAGTCATCAACTGCCATCTTATTTTCAGGTTGTCTAACAGGCTGCTGAAATATCCACCCATCTGTATTGTACGGAAGTAATGTTGTCAGGTAGCTATACTATATGTATCATGTGGATTAGCAAAAAAAGAGAGACACTTGCCTGTTTCTGTTGTACTGCAACTCAGCATCATACAGGTAGGACTGGGACTCTGTTGCTTAAAATTTGTAAAACTTTTTAACTAATTTTAGGTGCCTTGCTCCTTAGCAATGGTCATGTTCCTGCAAATATTGTTGCGTCTATTGTTGTGAATTTGATGTCTAGGCATATAGATGGGGCTGTGTAGACAAGGGATGATATATATGGGATGATATATATTTTGAGACTTGTGCTGTAGCATTGTTAAGTGTTTGAACATATTTAAAAGGAAAATTATTGTTATATATAATATATTATTATGCATCTTATTATTGATGCAATATTATTATGTTATATATACAGTATATAATATTCTATACCAGACGATGTAAATGTATGTAGTTAAAACTTGGATTGCAAGCATAATTCATTCCAGAATTGTATATCAAAAAACTCAGATAATTCCTTCCACAACCCGAAAATATTCATATAAAAATAATTAATACAAACTATGAAGTAAAAATAAAACAAATTAACCTGCACTTTACCTTTTGATAAGAATCGTAACTGAAGTCAAAGAAAAAGGAAAGGGTGGGGGGGGCTACTGGTTAGGACAATTTTTACACACACGCATACACGCACACAAAGCACACACATGCAAACACACTAACAGAATCACTGTTCTATCAGAAAACGTTTTAAACAATTCTCTAATAACACTTATTTTTGCCTCCATTTTGTGGAAATGTGATGTTGCATTGTTGTTAAACAGATTTATCTCCCGCACTGCTACAGCTTTTTAAACCTTTTTATTCACAAGGTCCGTCACTACACTTAGACACAAAATAACAAAAATGCTATAGACACACACACACACACACACATACAGTACACACGTGGTCACAATGTTATAATAAACAAAACATGAGTGCATAGATGTTGACTATATGAGTAACGTATGCGCACTGAGACTGAGCATGGGAGACGATTTTCCCACAATCACACAGTGCGAGAGAGAGAACAATTAACTCAGTTGTAATCACGTGATACTCAGTAGACAAAGCACGTGTGTACTATTCGTGAATCAAGACCTCACTCGTTTATTAAATAACTTTTTTTTTTTTACCCCACCTTACAAAACATAATTTTCTTTTTCTTCTTTTTCGGTGTGTGTGCAGGCACGTGTCTATGCCCTAAAAGTCCATTTAAAATAAATGCTTTAAGTCACAGAAATGAAACTGAATTCTTCAAGTATTATCTAGAAATAATGCTGCCTAAATACAATGCATCTTGACACATGAATAAGAATAGTTATAAGCATCTAGACACCAAATAATACCAAACCTAGACCTGTTAAGCACAAAAAATGCATAAACAAGAAGCGACAGCTCTTGCTTGTATCCAAGAGCTTGTATTCTTTCTTGGAAAGCAGTGTACACCCTGCCTCAGCCTCTGGGAAATCACCAGCTTATACGAAGCAGAGGCAGCGAAAGAGAAACTGAAAACTTTCAGAACTTGACATGCACTTGGTTTTAAAGGGAAATTTACATTGAATGAGGCATATTACTACTACTACTACTACTAATAATAATAATAATAATAATAATAATAATAATAATAATAAATAAACACTGCAATCTTTTGCAGAACAAAGTGAGGAATAACTTGAAAAACTTTTACCCATGTTTAGCACTTCATGGCATCTTTGTATGATTTAAAATAAAGATAATTTAGATAAAAGATAAAATGTACGAAGCATGAACTAATACTATTGGGTGCCAAAAAAAATGCTAACATCTTTACAGTTTTATCTTGGAGCTACATTTTTCATTTAGTTTATTTCCATTTTCACTTGTTAATGAAAAAACAGGGACTTCTGTTAAGAACTCAATAGATGCATTGATATACTCCTACATACAGTATTAGAGGTGTATTTATATATCCGCAAATATTTATTATTATTATTATTATTATTATTATTATTATTATGTATCAATACATAGTTTGATACATGCTTTTGATGTTCCATCGTTGAATAGAGAGGCCAAACTGAAGTCCATTAGCTGAAAATCAATGTAGCATATCACCACCTGTGACTTTGTAATTTATGTTTTCCTTTTTATAATATCATATAATATTTAAATTCCATCATGCACTCTCATAGGAGGTGTCTCCTGACCTCAGTGGTGAGTAAGCTGCCAACCTCCAGCTGAAGATATGACCTCGTCATTCCCCGAGGCCTTGCTCAGTGGGGTGGACAAATACTCCACTACGTTCGGTCATGTCTGGCTCTCCGTGGTCTGTATCTTCCGTGTGTTGGTATTTCTGTTGGTTGTGCAGCCAGTTTGGGAGGATAATTCAAAAGACTTTGATTGCAACACACTTGATGAGGACTGCTCCAGTATGTGCTATGACCACACTTTCCCCATATCTCRTATCCATTTATGGGCCTTCCGGCTAATCTTAATAACCTGCCCCTCTGTCATGTTGGTGTGTTACATTCAATTCCAAAAAAAGACAAGACAATGCCACTTAACCATTCAAGAAGATAAACATCTGTATGCCATCTCAAGACAGAAGCATGGTGACCTCTGGTGGACTTATTTGCTTAGTCAGTTATTCAGGGCAACCATTGATGCTGGTTTCATTTTCATCCTGTTCTATATTTACGAAGGATTTGATTTGCCCCATCTGATACAATGCGATATAGCTCCTTGCTCAAATATGGTGGATTGCTACTTGTCCCGTCCTACAGAAAAGAAGATCTCCACAATTTTCATGGTTGCTTCCTCTTCCCTGTGTATCCTCATGTGTGTAATTGAGATGATCTACCTGGTGTGTAAGCGCTGTAATAAAGTCTGCCATGAACGCCTAGAGCAAGAGCGCATGCGATTATTTGATGAGCAGAATGAACTGAGAGCTCATTTACAACTCCCTTGTGAAGTCATCACTATAGCTTTAACATAACAGCAATACAATCCGACAATTATTTGCATTTTCCAAACTATTTTTGTTGTTACTGGATTCAGGTGAATGAACTGTTAGTTGATGAAATTAAATAAACCGGTGTAATAGTAGTTCCATAGTGACAAATTGTAACCATATAGCCTTGGTTTCAACTTGACAGTTTGATTTTATGTTCTATTTATGTTGTCGATATATAATGCAGCAGCAAATACAAACAATAAAAATAAATAAAAATAAACAAATCTGTCTGCCTGATGAATATTAAAGGTGTTACTTCTACTGCCCACCACATGATACCTTCACTCACATTTTATATTCATAGTTAATTAATTAATTAATGATCATACTAACTAATCATACATAACAAAGTAATTTGGTAACCAATGGAAAGCTGTTTTTATACTGGAAGAAGCTCTTGTAGTTGATTTTACAGTACATAATACTTTGTCTTCATTATGCTTTTTCATATTTCCTACTTTTTTTGGTCCCTTCGTTGTCTTATGTTAGTTTATTTTGTTTACTTAATAAAGACTTGCATCTTACTCTGGATTAGTGACGAAAGGGAATTTCCTTAAAGAAAAAATCTAATTAAATGCTTGTACTTAATCAGGCACCAAAATAAATACTTTTCTTAGCCATTTTGCTGAATCAATTTTTAATTTTGTTACACAAAATTTAGCCTACAAGTGAATAGTAAAGGGAAGATTGAAAACTGTAATAAATGGTTTCCACTTGAATAATCTTTCTCACTATGGAACTCTGAGCTCCATATTGTTTAGAAATGGTTTCATGGCCCTTTCCAAATTCATGTGACGCAACAATTGCTTCTCTAAGACCAGTGCTTATGTTTTTCCTCTTGCCATTGTATTAACACACCCCTGAATGCTTGAGACCAGCAAACTTTTTTTTTTCTTATATAGAGGTCTGCATACTTGCTTATGATAAATTAATCAAGGGCTGATGATGCAACACCTGACTGCAACTTACCCTCATAAATCCGGTGGAAGCAGTAAGGGAGCACTTAGCATTGCCCGCATAGTTTTTTTTTTTWAAATTAATATTCATTTTTGTTAAATAAATAATTGCATTGTGAAAAAAGTTATATATTGTTCATCTGAGGTTGTACTTGCCTACTGCTATGAACCATAATGATCAGATGATTTAACACGTAAACCTAAAGAAAAAGAAGGGGTATTAACTTTTGATCATGGCTGTGTGTGCATACATATAGTACAAACAATGCTACATACAGGACAAACTATGCTATTTGATCAAAAAGCATATTGTGGTGAGTTCTTTTGTAATTTAATTTAAAGTTGCATTCTCACATATTAGTTTCATTACATGTAAAGTTGTTGTTGTTGTTATTATTATTATTACAGCTTAACTTTTACAGCAAAAATTCAGTATCTCAACATATTAGAATATTTCCTAAGTTTAATAAAAAAAGGAATCGGAGTACATTTATGTACTCAATGTTTAGTCATTTTGGTCATTTAGTCATTTCCTTTAGACGCCTATGCGTATTGGCTCTTGATGCACTGACTCCAGCCTCACTCCACTCCTTGTGAAGCTCTCCCAACGTCATGAATCATGTTTGCTTGACAATTTTCTTAAGCCTGCAGTCATAGCTGTTGCTTATGCACCTTTTCCTGCCGTACTTTCCCCTTCCAGGCAACTTTTCATGAATATGCTTCAATAAAGAACCTTCCTAGATACTATCCCAGGAGACCCTGAACAGAGTACCAATCCAGCGCAGAATCCGCAATCATTAATCATAAAATTCCATCATTATTAATGTTATTAATTCGAGTAATCTGGTCCTCCGCAGTTTTCACTTCACAAAAAATTAAAGAAGGGGGCTGGAGCCTATCGCTGGAGACTTGGGGCGCAAGGCAGGGTACACTCTGAATTGCAGACAAAAATGTGCTTCAAGATAATACTACTGTAGCACAATACTATTTTGTAATAACACTTTTTCACATCACTAAGAATAAAAGAAGGGTGCTGGAGTCTATCCCAGGAGACTGAGGGCACAAGGCGGGTACACACCAAGCCATCACAGGGCACAAACATACTGTACACACTCTCACGCGCTCATTCACACACTAGGGGCAATTTGGGAATGCCAACTAGTCTGATCTGCATGTCTTTGGACGGTGGGATGCATGAATTGAACCTGAACCCTGGTGCGAGGCGACAGTGCTTAGCGACCACTAAGACAACATGTCACTTGTTCTCTTCATTTGATTTTTTTTTTATGACTGATCTGTTGTCAGATTGTAAATTGTGTATTTCATCTGAGTTATTTAATCTGAATTTGTGTATATGCATTATTCTTATTTGTCTTGTATCTTACTTTAAGTTGTCTTGTTTTTAAATATGACCTGCCCGTGGACTGCAGACGAAAATGTGATTTAAGATAATACTAGCAAAATGCACCTAATTTATCTAACATGGACAATGCTGACAAATTTGCCACTTTTCTTCGCTGGTGTAATAAGGTGTGTCTATTGTATGAGTCATAGTTCCGGGTTTCAGCCTTTTCTGTGATTTTAACCAATGGAAATAGAAAAAMGAGATGCGTTGCATGACAAACACTGAAATGGACCAATCCGGATCAAGAGGCGGGACTAAAGAAAATCAGACGTTCGTACAGCCCCGAAGTTGCTTCAAACAGCGAAATGAATTTTTACGGGCAGGTAATGACGCTTCCGGGTTTTAAAAGATTTATTATTTGGATTTTCTCTTCTTCGTTTTATATTTTGTCGTGCTAGTTGACTTTGATAGGGTTATATACCTGTTTAAAACCAAATACCGGAACTAAACTTAAAGTAAGACATTAATTAAACTCGGAGCTTACTTTGTTTGTGCTAAGATAACGTAGCATGCTAATACGTATAGTGGGTGTATTTTATCTTTTGGTCATGTGTGCACATAAATATGAATAATAGATCCGTTTGTTGCTAACATATATTCGTCTGTTATTTAAAATGTTATTTTAAACGTTGGATACTAACTGGAAATGTGTAGTGAATCTTTCTGTAAAAACAATGCTGAATAATCTGAAAGCACAAGACAGTGAAGTACATATTTGATTTCGTTTACATATTCACAGGGTTATCCGGGAGCAGGAGGGAACATTCCCAGACAGCATCATCCTTCAGGTAATCCCTATGGAGGTGGGGCACCCCCAGGCGGTCCTGTAGGAGGACAATATGGGGGTCAGCACTATGGTGGTGTACCAGGAGGACAGTATGGTGGACCTTATGGGGGTTATGGTGGAGCCCCTGGAGCTCCTTATGGAGGTGGTCAAGCCCCAGGAGCCCCTTATGGAGGATATAGGCAGCCTCAAGGTGGACCATATGGTCAGCAATTCCCTGGAGGTGAGAAAGCATGGAAATGTTTGTCTTCCTAAATGTTCAAGACCAGGCATCACTAAACTGTGGACCGTTCTATCCTGACCATGATGCTTTTCTGATAAATGAGAATGTATATAAATAAAAGAGGTTTTGTCTGTACATTTGGTCAGAACCAACTCTTTCAATGATATCTTTACGTTTCATACATTTGGAGACCGAAACTGGTCTAAAAAAGAAAATTCCTATCTGTATGTCTACCCAGCTGATTTTGACACAGTATCATACAAAAAGTAATGAAACTTGTATTAAATTAAAATTAGGTCAAAATGCTCATTAGAAGGGACGTTATGAGCAGTTTTGCGCCATTATTACCTTAGAGCAGCCATCGCTTTTTGGGATGAATACAGTGCTTTTTCCCTCAAAGTGGGCGTGGCTATACACGTCACTCAATAGAGCCAATCATCACGATAGTTCACCATAAATACACAGATTATGTGGAACACACAGAAACGACCATAAAGCCCCATAAAAAGCGCCCATATCCTCACAAAAACGCAAACATGTGACACAGCATGAATCTTCTGAATCTTTAAAGATGTATGGACAGATCATTGTATGTTTAGTCTACATGCAGGAAGTTTAAAACCAGTTTGACTCTTACGTTTCGAAACTGTGGTGTTAATTAAAAGCAGACATGTGGAACGCCACTATGAGATAAGTCATGGATCATTAGAGCAAACATATCTGCCGAAGTCCGAAATGAGGGCGCGTATGTATGTTGAGTGAAAAGTGATTATTAAATCCGGCACAGGACTGTTCATAACAATCTACTTTAAACAGAGAGTGTATTTGGCTGACGACGAAACAAGTACAACTTGGCATAAACCAAGTGTAAAATACTCAACCTCACAAAATATTTTTTTTTGTATTAATAAGTTAAGCAGAGAGTTCTGCTGTAAAGAAAGGCAGGTACGTGGGATTCAACCTGAAATAATATCTCTGATTAATTAAAGCTGATCAGTTTATTTTTAGCTTTAACCTTTTAACTATTCCCCAAAAACTCTGTAAATGACAAGGTTGGGTACTAATGCTAGTAATCAATATACCAGAAATCTAGCGTTTTTTCCCTTAAGATGGGTGTGGCTATATGTTTTACTCAACAGAGCCAATCACTGTAATAGTTAACCCTATATAGACAGTGTAAGGAAGAAACATAAATGAAAGCATGACCAAGCATGGCTTACTCAAAGAAAATAAAGTACACTATGAAAACTGAACTTCCAAAAATAAATGGACAGATCAATATATGTTTATTCTTCCTGCAGGAAGTTTACAACCAGTTTGTCTCATACGTACCGCAACCACGGTGATGATTATGATAAGCAGTAATGTGAAGCWGGGCCGCACGGTGACTAAGTAGTTAGCATTGTTGCCTTGCACCTCCAGGGTTCGGGTCTGTGTGCATGGAGTTTATATGTGCTTCATGGGTTTCCTCGACTACAAATCCTCCCATAGTACTAGTACATACAATTTTTGGCATTTCAAAATTGTCCGTAGTGTGTTAATGAGCATGTGAATGTGTGTGCTCTGTGATGGCACCCAGTCCATGGTGTACCCAGTTCACACAAGTCTCCTGGGATAGGCTCCAGGCCCCCTGCAACCCTGTGTACAGGATAAAGTGGTATAGATGATGATTGAGTGCGTAATGTAAAGCGCCACTTTGACATATACAAGGAAATGTACAAAGCCATCAAAGTTCTAACTGTCCACATTTTTAACGTAGTTACTGAAAATTGACAAATATTATTGAAATGCTGTGGAAATATTTAATTGCTTATATTTAAGGACTTACAATGACTTCATTTAAAGAGATATAAATCCTAACACAAACAACATGAAATTGGAACCTCGGCTCGAAGAAAATTTTATTGACTGGACCTTTTAGATTTCCCCCCGTTCTAGACTCTGTACCTGAAATTTTAGGGTCCGTATTCACGAAGCTTCTTAAGCCTAAAAGTTGCTCCTAATGATGAAATTCTAGGAAAATTTAAAACGTTTTATGACAGTTTTTCCTTAGAAAATTTGTGAATACAGGCCCTTTCAAAATTATGACATTTTCTTAGAATTTTCTCTTAAATTTAGAACAAAATCTTAGTAAAGACAAAAATGGTCCATGAAACATCTTAGCCCTAAAAACAGTTCCTAAGGTAAAATTTTAAAGAGTAGAGAAGAGGACTTAATTCAATTCAGTATAATTGATAATGGAATACAATTCATTTGTGTATTTTTTTACAAATAACACATTTAAAGACCTTTACAGATTTTTATTAACCAATCACAGTCCTTGAATTGCTGTGTCATCGCTAGCAACGGTGTCAACCACACCTTCTCACAAATATGAAGGTTTTTATACTTTCCTTCCTTGTTGCTCTGAGAAGTTTCCTAAATCACTTTTAGTCCAAAACTTCCAGCTAGGATTTTTTAGACTAAGACAGGAGCTCTCTGAGAGAATTCTAAGAAGCTTTGTGAATACAGGCCCAGGTTTAAAGGAGAAGCATCTTGATCTGACTTTATTTTTCCCCTGTTAAAAATCAAATTAGATCTATGTACTGTATGGAATTATCCCTTTAAGAAAGCAGAACCATATGGTTGCTGTTTCAAGTCTATGCGTGGTCTGATTGTGTACCTTTCATTTTGCATAATCACACTTTCACTTTGGAAGACTATTCTGGATGTTAGTAACAGTGGATGTTCCTTGATTTTGCAAGGTTAAGAGTGCAAATGTATTGCCCCAGGTCTGTGAGTAAAACAGACAACAAACGTTGATGTTCAGCAGCAGAGTTGATTTTCCTTTCTGCAGCTGTATCTTACCTGATGATTAATAAATAACTGATGTCTAAGAGTACACAGTCTGCAGCTTAACAAGATTGTACGGGTTGTACTTGTAATGGGAATTAGAAAGCAAGATATGATGAAGTCAGGTTAATATTTACAGTATATGTGTCAGATTTTATTCACACTTCTGTGAAGTGCGTAGTAATGTTCCTGCAGGGCCTAAGTCACTGGATTCTTAAACCACCAGACTAAAATATAATTTTTTTTTTCCAGTGGTGGAGTTAATTTCCTTACTGTTTTTCCTATTTTATTTGTTGTTATTAATGCAATTAGCTTGTTGTTCTTAAGCTGAAGTGTAAACCCTTTCTTATTGTGTAATGTTGCTTCAGTTGTGCTGTTTTATTGACTCATTGTAGGATTTTTATTATGCCCTTTCTGTGCTATGTAAAAGTGCTGCAAACTTTTGTTTCATGATATAGGTAACATTCCACCAGGCGTTAACCCTGAGGCATTTCAGTGGTTTCAGACTGTCGACACAGATCGCAGTGGCTACATCAACCTGAAGGAGCTAAAGCAGGCCCTGCTCAACTCCAACAATTCATCATTCAACGATGAAACCTGCCTGATGATGATCAGTCAGTACCTTCTAACCAGTCTTAAATCTTGTTCTCATACATTTTTGTTGAATTGAATGAATGACTTCACTTAATCATATTAATGATATTAATGAAATTATTATTCCACATATTGGAATCTGAATATTGAAAACTATTAACATTCTTTTTATCTTTTGCAGATATGTTTGACAAGACCAAAACTGGCCGCATTGACGTGTTTGGCTTCTCAGCTCTCTGGGTTTTTTTGCAGCAGTGGCGGGCAATATTCAGTCAATTTGACCGTGATCGCTCAGGTTCCATCAACAGCAGTGAGCTACATCAAGGTTAGTCAGACAAAGGACCAAAAAGGGCTCCTGGCATCCTATTCATGTGCAAACACCAATCAGCCATTTCAATGAAACCACTAAAAGGTGGTTCATGATCAGTGTGGTTAAGATCAGTAGCACATGCCCATGGGTAGAATATAATAAGCAGGAATTGAACAGTCAGTTCACAACTACTGCTGAAAGTGCACACAATGGGTATATGAGAATCAGAACTAGACCATGGTGCAATTTATAAAGATGGTCTAGGCTGATGCATCATGTGGACAGGGGGTGTGAGTACATTGCTTACCTGGAGAAGAGATGGCACCAGGACGCACTATGCAGAGAAGACAAGCTGATGGAGCCTGTGTGATGCTCTGGGCAATTTTCTGCTAGGAACCTGTGGGTGTTGGCTTTTGTGTTGCAGTAAATTAGACACATACCACCTACCAAAACATTGCAGTAGATGAAATACATAATTTAATGACAACGGTGTTACCTAATGGTAAAATATCTAATGGGATATTCAAGAAGCACATATGGCTATGATGGTGAGGTGTTCGGAAAATGTTGGCCATATGGTGCGTGATGTACAGTATTGTGCAAAAGTATGAAGAAATGCTGCAAAGTAAGAATGCTTTAAAAAATATACGGTATATATTTTAATCATTCATTTTTATCAATTTACAAAATGCAAAGCGAGTGAACAAGAAAAATCAAATCAATATTCGTACACATTGGCTTTATTGCGTTTTGAAGCTGTAGAATAACAATAAGGTATAAAACGTTTGGGTTATGACAGCTTTTTTTTAAGGTGTAAGTCTTGAAATTTACCAGAATCAGAAAAATGTGTAATATTGAATTGGGATATTTGTAAAAATTGTGATTTTACAGAATCGCAATATACAAAACGAATCGGCAACTGGGTATTGGTCGGGGTACTTAAAGTAGCAGATGAAAGACGCATCATGCTTGATTCCTTTCTACCTCAGATGTCCAGCAGCGCCATCAGTAAAGAACTGGAACAAACCAGTGAGACCCAAGTACACATTTCTACTGTCCGGAGAAAAATTGCCTGTACATGATTTGCTATAGCTGGAGGCAGGTTTTTGCCAAAGGGCTGGAGTGCTGCACAATAATGAATGTCTGCAGGCAACAGTGAAGCACGGGGATGGTTCCTTGTAAGTTTGGCTGCATTTCTCCAAATGTAATAGGGGATTTTATCAGGATTAGCGGTGTTGAGAAATGCTGAGAAATACAGGCAGATATTTATCGATCATGCAATACCATTAGGGATAGCAAATTTATTCTGCTGCAGGACAACGAAACTAAACATACAGCCAAACTTATTAAAACTGAGAAGAAAAAGGAGTTGGCCCCCACAGAGCCCTGAACTCAACATCATCCAGTCTGTCTGGGATTACATGAAGAGACAAAAGGATTTGAGGCAGCCTTACATACACACAGATCATCTGTAGTTAGTTCTGTATGATGTTTGGAACAACCTAACTGCTGAGTTCTTTCATAAACTGAGTGTACATAGAAAATTTTGGTATAGTCAAATGCTGTTTTGAATTGGATTGTTCTTCTGTTCATTTACTTTACATTTTGTTAAATTATAAAAATAAACGTAATATTTGTTTTTGAAAGCATCCTTACTTCACAGCATTTTTTCCACACCTGCCTAAAATCTTGCGCAGTGCAGCATATCCAGTAACTTACAACATTTCCTGAAAGCTTGATACTGTGGCACTGAGGTTCCAAAGGATCAGGAAACGGCACCAGTGTTAGCATTTGGGTTTTATTTTAATGGTGAAGCTTTAAAAGACAGCTTGCTGATGCTCAAAGGGAGGATTTCCAAGTGTCAGCAAATGAAAGGAGTGAAAATGAATTATGCCTAGTACGTGTGACTAGCTTTTGTTTACAGACACAAAGCTGTTGCTCACTGGCCTGTGGGAAAAGATCTAAATTAAAGTTTTAAAATACGGCTTCTGAATGTGTAGCACTTTCACCCCATCCTAAGACTGGAAACTTTGTAATGTCGAACCATTGTAAGGCAGCGACCATCTGTAACAATAATCTGTTTCCCTGTTAAAATGTGTTATACAGTATGTCTTATGATAATTTGACATTTGCAGAACTCAGTCATTATGAACCTTCCTGTTTTCCCTATATAAAATCCTAACTTATTTAGACATTCTTTTTGTATCTCCATCATGATTTCAATCTCTCTTTTTCCCCCTCAGCACTCTCTCAGCTGGGTTATAACCTGAGCCCACAGTTCATTCAGACCCTGGTGAACCGTCACTGTGTCCGTGGCATGAGTAATGCCCTCCAGCTTGACTCCTTTATCCAGGTGTGCACTCAGCTGCAAATCATGACCCAGGCTTTCCGTGAGAAGGACACCGGCATGACCGGCAACGTACGCATGAGCTATGAGGACTTTCTCTCCTGCACCATGTCACGACTCATGTGAAGACTTACATCCCATCAAATGGCAGTTTGATGACTTCAGTGGAAAAGGGGGATTGCGGTTTCATGCCAAAGACCACCGGCACTCCGGATGTTCCTCTTGTAACTGTGCCTTTCACTGCAGTTTACCTCCCTCACCCAAAATGCCCTGTACATATGCACTCCTACTGCTTACTTTGCTTTTTGTTTTAAATTTGAAGTGTAGTTTGACGGAAAAGCTAACTAGTAGTATGTGGATACCTGTGCCAAATTGTGTATGTAATACCTAAAGAGGTTTGGAGGAGAGCTAGCTCACTCAGGAAGTGAACTTGCATTATTATATCTGCTGCCAATCTTATATTTTGTGGGACCTTATTTTGTATTGTAACTGCATTTAGTTAAACCCCTTTTTAGTTTCTTACATGATTTATCCACAGTCATAATCCTAATTCAATCAAAAAATTGATATGGTGCAATATAAGATTGGCTTATTTTAATAGATTGAAGACTTTGATCCAGAGGGACTGGACTTGACTAATGATGGCATTGCATGAGTGGATTGTCCTAAAGTTTTGCGATTGTATTGAAAACTGACTAAATATTAATATTTCTATCAATCTAATATTAATATTGGTAATATCAATCAATTTGAAAATGTCAGTTGTCAAAACTTTGTAATGTTACATTCAGTATTTTCAGCATTGTCAGACATTATGTAGATTAAAAGCTTTTTGCCTCAAAAATTAAAGACGATTGTGACTGGTTAAGTGACTGTGTTTCATGTATTTCTGATCTAAGTTAATAATGCCTCGAGTAAGTGAAACATATGAAAGGTATGCAACATTTAGAACAATGATTCCTAAAGTGGTCCAAGGAGCCCATGAGGGATAGTTATTATATAGCCAGGAAGTCACAAATCATCAAAATGATTAGGCTTCTAATTTCTTTCTGATTTATTAACACTGTTTTAAAGTTATTCATTTAAACATAAAAAGCAAGCATTTCATTCATCACCAAAGTTAATGTGTCTGGATATGGAAAGTGTAGGAATAGAAAGCTCAGTGGTTTCAATAAATTACTAATGGTAATTAAGAGGGTCCTGTATTATTTTAAATAAACAGCAGAAATGGAATGAAACCTTGAATCAGATGGTTAGTTGCATAGTGTGAACGCTAGATGTCGCCAAGATAACGTCTGCTACATGTCACTATGGCATTTTAAACCAATGACAATACGCCACGTCACAGTTACGTAAGGACCGGAAGTGGATGGTTGATGTATCAGAAATGACCGCTTAGCTCAGAAGCACGACCAGGGGGTAAAGTAACTGACGGTGTGTTTGTCTTTTAAATGTACATTGTTAGTAGACGTGACTTGTGGTTGTGCTTTAACTAAACGTTTTTAAAAGACGAGGTTATATGGTATCCTATGAGGCGTTAATGAGTAGTGAAGGGATTTGGGGTTAGCAGCATTCTCATGTTAACTGACTTTGGACCTTTTTCACCTAATTGTGTGCGTAAAGTCTGAAAATAAAAGTGTAATTTACACACAATGATTAGGTGAGGGGACTTTTTGTGAGCTAACTGCATATTTGTTTATTTATTACTTCGTTGCCTTTCAGACGTTCTGACTTTGGGTCTTGAGCGCCACCATGTGGCCGGTAGTGTGGACCGCCATGCGCACTTATGCGCCCTACGTGACCTTCCCTGTGGCCTTCGTGGTGGGCGCGGTGGGTTATCACCTGGAGTGGTTCATCCGGGGAACTCCCAAAACACCGCGTGAAGAGAAAGGTATCGCGGAGCTTCGCGAGGACCGGAAACTCGAGGAGCTGGTGGGCCGAGACAGCACGGAAGTCCTCAGTCTGAAGGACAAACTTGAGTTCACCCCCAGGGCAGTACTGGAAAAGAACCGGCCTGTAAAGAGCTAGCTAGAGACATTTCAAGGAGCTGACGAATGATGATGCTGTATGAAAAGAGGACATAGAATTGTGTACAACCTCTGTTCATGACCCTTCATTACTCTACAACCCATTACATCTCAGGTTTGCACCCCTGGTTTTTTCCCACCCCAACATTCAGCCTGATCCAATAATCCGCTATGTTTCTTCCCTGTTCTTTAATGTCCACTTGCTGAGGGGAAAAAAAAGACTTGTAAGTGTGTTGAAGACTTTTCTTCATTTGAGGCTTGATGTTGACGTTCCCCAGGTGCATGGGCACATCACCATTTATCCATCATTAGAAAAACATTTTCTGTTTGCTTCACTCTTCTGACTGAGCAATCAAGAAAGGCCTTTAATCTCTGACTGAATGAAAGTGCAGAAGAGAAAACTTAAACGGGAGTATAAAATTGTTAATGTTTTGTGAGAAGTGTCCTTATTACAGTACTGAATCAATGTGAGCAAACAATAAAACATCACTTCATGTGCACTTTCTCACTTCTGCCTGTGTAAGGACACACTACATCTGGTCATATTAAAAGGGGAAGAGAAAGATTCAGCCAACATCAACTGTCACTATTCTAGTTTTCACGTTATGGACTAAAGTAAAACTGCAGCCTGCAACATATTCAATGAATTTGTATTTAATACTTCTGATGAGTTTAGTAAGTTTGTGTGATTTTCATATTTTTTTCCCTGTGATGTGATAGCTGCTATTGCTGTGCATTTTTTTTTTTTTTTAATAAAAAGAAAGATGGTGCTCACTCCCACTTTTACTGTCAGCAGCGCTGTGGGTAGGACACTGTTCACCAAAGTGAATAAAGGACCAACATGTTGGTATAAAAACTAAGAAGACAATTGAACTTTGAATTTCATTAAAGTTAAATCTTTGAAACTGAAAAGCAAATGTTGGTTATAAGAATAGAATGCATTTTATAAAAAAATTAAATTTATTGCTTTAGATTTTTTTTTTATGTAGGAAACAAACAAAAAAAAGTTAAAATCTGCAATAACCATAGCTGAGGGGCCACCGGTTTATTGCTTAGAGGTATTCTGAATTGTTTATTTTATTTTTTTGTCTAATTTCTAGACAAGATATCAAAGTCACATTTCAGAAACTGCATGTTCTGAATATTAGAGTAACAAATGAAAAATCACTCAATGTTTTTACTCATTTATATTTCTTTAATCTGAAGGTTTCAATTTCATATCACACAAGATCATGGGGTTGGCCACAGGTTTTGGGGGGGGGGGGTGACATGATGGCAGATGTTGTTCATCATTATGGTAGACAGCTCCTTCACAGTAAAATACCTAAAATGAAGTCTGTCATTACCTCATCAACACCTCCCTTTCTGAAGAGTTCATGTAGTTCCACACAAAATTGTTTAACAGTTCAAAGTAGTTATTTGGTTTGGATTTATGATTCAGTCCCAATCAAGCAACATTACATCACAGTAGATTGTGTTTGTTTCTATCATAACTAGTGTGTATATATATCAGCAAACTGTTTTTTATTAAAAGAAAAAAACAGCTTTGACCAAAAGCAATAATGCTGAAAATAATGGCATCAGTTCCCATATTATGAAAAGTTAATTGGAAAAAAAGGGCAACAGCATTGCAAAAAGCCTAAAATAGAGCTGAATCTCAAAACATCCTGATTGGGGTTTTACAAACTGTCAAATATTTTCCACACCAAACATGGTGGCCGGTTCAGAGCCACTTTTACAATGGTGGATGAATTTTGAGCGGATTTTTGTTTTCTTCTATAATAATGTCTCTAATAAAAGTTTTTAATTCAGTTAGCACCAAAGTTTGTCATTTCTTACATAAATGTATATAATTGAATATTTGGCAGTATCAGGATATCTTATAATGTTCTTAGGATTCAGGATAATAGTGGTAGAACATAATGTTTGCATGTAACTGTCATTCATCATTTTGTGAGATTAGTGTAGAAGAGTGCAGGTAATAGGACACAGAGACTTTGGCACTGAAGTGCGATCGTCGCGGCAGGCACACGGCTCCATTGTTCTTGAGAAATGGGAAGAGGGAGCGACGCCACCATCCCTCTCTGGCCTCCTTAACCAGGATGTGTACAGACCTGCTGCACAATGCAAGCACGGTTATTTAATACCAAGGTTCCCATGAGCCACCAAAAAACAATCGAGCAACGCTCTAAATCCTTCCCTTTCCCATGGGTCACACGGATCAGTTCCCACAACTTTCTGCACTGTCCTTCTCTGAACTGGTAATGACTTCCATCTCTCTTAAGATAAAGCTCTAAGGATCTGTCAGTATACTTTCAAGCCTATAAAGTAGTAGATTGGGATTTCTAGGCAGAACACGATTCATAGAGATCTACAGTATGTCTCAATATTCCATAGTGCATATGCTGGAATAATTTTCAATGTAGTCAAATTATGCAAAGACTTTTTAATGATCTAAAAATAGATGTACGGTAGAAATCTCTGTGTAGACGTTACGTAATAGCTTATAATGCATATTAGTAGGTTGTCAACCTGGACAGGTAAAGATTGGGGGAAAAAAATGTCTGGTCTATTTCCAGTCTTCAGCTATCCTACAGGTATACATAATGTCCATGTGTTCCCATTTAAGTCACCAATCTATTGCAATCGGGCCGTGCCCTCGTGCCTACGACCGCATCAAAGCCGTGTTGTTATTCAGTATGACAGCACTCTTCCTTGTGTGATATTGCTTTTATACAACAATTCCATGAACATTGTTTATTATACACAGATTATGATTAAGTTAACCAGTTATTTTGCTCCACCAACACATTTCCTTCTGGCCCTGGAAGAACTAACTATCACTGCAAGAGCTGACAACCAATGGTTAGTTTACTTTAAAGGTGAAAGTATTTTTAAATAGTTACCGATACTATGTAGCAAAATGGTGAAGAAAATAAACCGTGGTGGTGGTTGAAAGTCCTGAGAAATTTATGACATCACATCATCAGATGTTGCATTTTGCTGAAAGTGCGTCCATGTTTT
This sequence comes from Clarias batrachus, assembly GCA_003987875.1. Classification (NCBI taxonomy): domain Eukaryota; kingdom Metazoa; phylum Chordata; class Actinopteri; order Siluriformes; family Clariidae; genus Clarias; species Clarias batrachus. The sequence goes on along the minus strand of QMIH01001318.1, from coordinate 68,382 downwards.
GGGTTTCCTGCTCTTCAGGCTTTCCTGAGGCACATACCAACCTACTTTACCCCTGCTGGTGACGGACAGTTAGTGTAATTCAAAATGTATTGTGTAATGTAAAATTTTATGTGTCACATACAAAATCGTTCATAATGTGATATGCACTGACCTAAGCTAACCTAAATATTAAAAAGAAAATAAAGTATTCAAATAAAGAATATGAAATGAATAGAGTATAAGAATATCATAATACAAATAAGGAATATAAAATAGGAAATAAGAATATAATAAATAGTATACATTATACATTATTACACTATGTACAAGTAAGTCAATAGATTTGCAATGGAATTGCAATGGAAATGTCCAGGCACGAGCATAACATTAATGACTGTTACAACACCTGTGCCGTGGAGTAATACATACAATTAAACACTGGAGTGCCGTCATGCTCTACAACACCATTCGTGGAATGCCTCGCATTCAATCAGATTACCCGGTTAGACTAACCRCTTGAATAATTGGAAATATATCATAAAACTTTGAATAAGATTTTGGATAGCAGAACACTACTATTACAGAAAAAGTTATTGAATATAATGAATTTCAAATGCGATGTGTTAATCCTCTTTCCTACAGCCTCATCCATTAGAGGCTTTTGATGAGGTGCTGGTGACATCTCTGTAGTGCTGGTGGGATTTCATTATAAACAATCTAACAATGCCCACTGCTGCTCCATTGTCAGAGTGAACAATTCTCTGTACCAATCCCTGGAGAGAGCAGTGATGGAATCAGGAAACAGACACAAACTCATTTCCTCCTCGCGGTCTAAATTAAGGACTCTATCAAATAGCTGTGTGTTAATCTCAAGCAAATGTAATTTTTTAATTTAGGTGGTATGGGCATCTTGGATGGGGAAAGCACAATGTTATTTTAATGTATCCTCTGTATCAGGAATTTCATTTTTTTTTAAATACCTAAAAAACTAAATAAGCAAAGCTGTGATTTGGTGGGGAAAAAAAAAAATCCTACCATTTGCATAAATCACTGTTTATAATGTATAATGCAAACCAGGCAAAATGTTCCTTTTATTCCCTTCGTAGTGCTGTTATGTTTTTGTTCTTTGTTGTGGCTACAGCTGGGGGAAAGGTACTTTCATCACGTTAGCTGGCAGGAAGAGTAAGTGTTCTGCCCTCACTTGCCGGTGGTCCCGATGTCTCATTTCCCTGGAACCACCTGGCATTATTACTGGAGCAGAATTCTTCCGCATTTCTATTTCAATATAGGGAAGAAAACTATAAAACGAACAATATTCTTCATAGAGCTTCATAGGATAATCATGATTTACAGTCACAATCCTCGACAACAAAAGATTTCAGAGCATTTGATTTAACAAGTTGTAAATATGTCCGCTTAAGATGTATTTTTAGTAAAAGCCTTGGGAACGTGGTAATGTGAAAAGAGAAAAATGATTGTCAAATGAGATTCAAATATGCAAGTAACAGAACTGTAATACATAATAGTAGCAACGGGGAAAAAAGTTAATACATTTTTGTGATGTAAAGTGATCCATAAGAATAGAATGAAAGTACGCTAAATAAAATAACACAACAATAATGTTAATGTGGCATTAAAAGTAGTACAAATAATACACTCTAGTTAAATGCTGAACGAGACCGATACAGCCATGACATTTTACACTACAAAATATTTCATACATTAACACTGATCAGTAACTACTGTACAGTACTGTATATACTGTATTATGTATGATCATGTACACAGAGTCGAGAAACCCAAGGTTTCTACGGCCCATTTTTACCATAATAGAAACTTCCAAGGTGTTTATTGTTGCCAATAATATTTCTTTAGATCGGGATCTGGAGGTCTGGGAGAATCTGCAGTCCTGGCAACGAATCTCCATTAAAAGCAGGGTGTCTGATTAGTCAGAACCCCTTGACGATGTATAATAGGTTTGGTAATTGCTTGTGTCTTCTGGCTATGTGTAAGTGCGTGTTTATTAGCAGGTAGACATACATCAGCGGTCATTACAATAATATTAGAGGAAACAACACACTGGTGACTCACTCATACTGAGCAAACGACATGATTCCAAAGAAACATGTCGGATTCTGGGAATAGAATGACCTCAAAATGACTAAAAATATCATCTTACAGCAAATCTGATTTGATCCACGAACTACACAAGAACGTTTAAATGTCTCCATATCCCTAGGGCAAAATGAACAATGAATACTATGTTAGGTTTTAGATATGTTCTATTAAGACTTGGAGACGGGTTTTATAAAAAAAGACAGTGGCTTTGTGTCAAGAATGGGAAAGAATGTACTGTAGGCCCGTAAGTGATAAGAGAGAGACTTCATACAGCAGGTAGCTCTGTGACTTTGCTTGGCAGCCTAGGTGAGCCAAAGGGTCGGCGTTTACTCACTGTTTGCAGATCTGCACATCTTGTGAAGCTATGTTTTGGCCCGAGATGACAAGTTGAACTCTGTTCCAGGACAGCTGCTGCAGAGTGCACTGGGCAGAAAAGCTACAGTATGTTATGCTTGGCAGCATCTCAGCAAGCAACTCACTAATTTCACAAAGGTTGGAGTGGCAATGCAGGTTACTCCCCTTAATGTAACACATTCTTTGGGCAATCAAAACATTTCTTTGGGAGTGGTGCAGTGGGCAGCTAGACCTCATGTTACTGTCTGTGGAGAGTTTTACATGACTTCCTACTGTATGTTTGTATGAATTTACTCTAGATGTTCAAGTTTCCTCCCAGCTCCAAAATAAATGAATAAATGAATAAATAAAGGTGCTGGGGATTCAACTGGTGATCTAAGTTGCACCTGGGAGTGAATGTGTATGCATGATGCCCAGAAATAGACTAGTATTACATCTATAGTATCTTTATGACTTGCAATGAGCGTTCGTTATATAGGCACATCATTTGGCTCTGTTTTGACCAATATACAGTAAAGTGAGGACTTGAGTATTTACAAGGTGTTAACAATGCATGTTTTACTTTAGGTGGTGCTGCACTGCACTTCGGGATGAATTGGGGAATACAAAAAAATACAGAAAAATATATGGTTTACAGATAATCGGGACTTATTAAAACACCGAGAAGAATTCTGTACACTTTGTAGGTAGCGTTCAGGGCTGAACCTATACCTGAACCTGTAAGCCCTTTCCCAGCGTTCCTTGTGTTTCGAAAGCGCAACAAAGTTAGAGTTAGGCACCAACCAGCACCAAATTACAGACCACTGCACTACCATATCTATGCCTAGCCAGTGCACCTCAATGTGTTTGTTAATACTACAGTTAAATTACTCCTCAGCTAATGTTTTTTTTTCATACTTTAAACTCCCTTTTTCATTCATCCTTCAAATTCAGTACTTGATTGTGTGTGTGTGTGTGTGTGTGTGTGTGTGTGTGTGTGTGTGTGTGCGTGTGTGTGTGTGCGTGTGTGTGTGTGTGCGTGTGTGCGTGTGTGCGTGCGTGTGTGCGTGTGCGCGTGCGTGTGTGTGTGTGCGTGTGTGTGTGTGCGTGTGTGTGTGTGTGTGTGTGTGAGTGTGTGTGTGTGTCCTGTGATGGACTGGCACCCAATCCAGGCTGTAGTCCGCCTAGAAAAAAAAATTTTGGAATTATGACATTTTCTTAGAATTTCCCCTTAAACTTAGGATAACATTTTTTAGTAAAGATAAAAAGGATTCACATAAAATCTTAGCCATAAAAACAACTCCTAAGGTAAAAATTGTAAAGAGTAGAGAGGAGGACTTTTAAGAGGGCTTAAGAGTTTCTCTAGCAGAGGACAAAATGGAAAAAAAAAGAAGTAATCTTCTCCAAACACTGAACATAATGCTAAAAGTAAACACTGCTCTTCTGTCCAATTTGGTTTTCTTGTTCTTTTGCTTCCTTCCATCTCTCTTAGATGGTTGGCAACGGGGTCGACCACACCTCCTCATTAAGATAAATGTTTTTGTACTTTCCTTACTGAGAGTTGCTCTGAGAAGTTTCCTAAATCAATTTTAGTCTAGGACTCCCAGCTAGGACCTTTTAAGCTAAGATAGGAGCATTCTGAGAGAATTCCAAGAAGCTTTGTTAAAACGGGCCCAGGACTCTAAGTGTTATAGAGAATAAGTGAGTGATTTTATTTAAACAAGACTCCATTCATTGTACATGAATGACTTTGTTTCATCTACTGGGAAAACCTGCATCAAGTGGCACATCGGTTAACCACGTACTGTATATCCACAGATGTTTCCTTCAATTCTTGTCCTTCTCCGGTTAAATGTAGAATATGTTATGAGGCACAAAAAAAAGAGCACTGGGAGAAACTTCTACCTTTTAGAAATCTCCCTAAACGTTTTTGATTAAATGTAGAAGCTYGTCTATTATTCATCACTCTCATTAAAATTGAATAAAATTATCAATAGCTCACTGCACTGTCCTGCTGTTGGTTCATTAAAATGTATTCATGGACACCGCAGTTTTGAGTCATAGCTGAAATAGGAACCCAGGGAAGACAAATTTTTATGAGCAGACAAACAATTTCTCTGGGCAATAATCGGTATGTGGACAGGGGGTCATGCATAAAAACAATATCTTGGGTGGTTTTTTGGACAGTGCACTCCTTGTTTGTATTTTTTCTTTAAATGATGTTTGGCAGGGTCGGACCCTTGTAGCCCTCAGAACTGCAAGAGTGGTCAGTAGTGTAATCCATAACCATTAAATATAAAGTAGGTCTAGCTAGCTACACCCAATGATCAACCAACAATCAGTCATAGCTTAGTCAAGAGTGCCACCAAAACAGCTCTGACTCTAATGCTGGACTCGTTTGTCCAGCACAACCCAGAGATGCTCAATCAGATTGGCATGTGTGGGAAACGGTATAAAGGCCAAGTCAATACCTTGAGCTCATTTTTGTCAAACCGTTCCTGAATAATTTGGATTGGGTGTACCAGATTATAGACAACAATTTTGAGCTCCAAAAGTATTTGGAATGTCCTTTTGTTTGCTTTAATGGCATTGTGTACTCAGGTTGGCATGGGCTTCTGAAGATTGTTCAAAACCTGATGATTCATTTCATGTCAAATCAATCTTGGTCTGAAGACATGCAGTAGCCCTTAAATCTCAGAGCATTTTAGACATTTTTTGTTTTGCTATTTATTTATTTATTTATTTATTTATTATTTATTATTATTATTATTATAAATGAACATATACAGTAGAGGGTTCAGGATTGTGCAGCATATAGAGTGACATTTGCTTTTTTAACTCAAAATAGGCAGTAGGATGAACTGAATTCTATTTAATTTTATGAACTATACAAACATGACTAAGAAAAAAATATTTTTTAAAAATGGATGAAGAAATAGAATAGATATGTACACATCATGTGTTTTTCTTGGAGCTTTCAGTTGTTTCCGGTGACCAAAAATATAATAATAATAATAATAATAATAATAATAATAATAATAATAATAATAATATGCTTATTTTGTGAGTTCTATATTTTTTGTGATGTAATTTCACCTATTCCGGTGGTCTTAAAACTTACACTTTGTAAAAGCAATGCTAACTTTCTTTCTACCTGACATATCTGAAAACCCAAATGCACAGAATGATGTCTGAAGCCTCCCCGTTGTCATTGATCTTTGCTGTGTCGCCTGGGTTTCAAGGGTTTTAATAAAAGTGATTTTAAGCATGAGAACATCATGACCCCTTGTACAAACCAGTTAACCTTTTCATTATCTCACAATGCAGATGATAAAACTCATGATTATCATGATTATCTAAAAATACTTCTGCTAAAACTCATGATTTACACACGCAGAAAGAAATACAGTATTAATATGTTCTTAATAATTATTAACCTTTATTAGAAACACTTAGAATAAATATGAATTACAGAATAAAAAATTAAATAATCATTTTCATATACCTCCTTTTTTTAATTCACATATGTATTTCACTGTTACATAACTGACTTGTTAGGTGCATGTAAAAAAAAAAAAAGAAATTCACTCTTTTGCTAACAGTGTGAATGGCTGTACACGGTTAGGGCTGCCTGAGAGACTTGGTAAGATCGGTAAGACATTTTTCAGACCTATTCATCTCAACATAAAGCCTGCATTGATTTGAAATGCTGTTTACTGCTTTGAAAAAGGCACTTATTTAAGGAGAGGCTCCCCTCCACTACTGCTTGGAAAAAAGATTAAAGAAGGAACAGGAGAGCAGWATGCGAAAAGTGAACATAAATCATGCAGGCTGGTAAAGTGACCTAGGTGCCTTTGCAATTTTAGCAAATAGTTYCAAATTGTGCATATATTGTAGTTTGAATTGTGAAATGTCCGTCATATCACAGTATGAAATTTCTTCGTGTAGATAATTCGCACTGTTGCTTCACTACGTAACATGAATTAGCACAAACAGTTCTATCTAGCTACAAACAGTTMTAAGTCACATTATCTGCATTGACTGAGCACTCTAGCTAGCTAATCCTAATTAGAAATAAATTCGCACTGKTGGGCAAACATGTACAGTAATGCTGGTTCCCATCATTACCAGCAGAGAATTTATAGAAACAGAAGGAAAATAAAACAGAAACACTCACACTCACTCTCGCATCGTCTATACTGATTTATCCTGTGTACAGGGTCGCGGGGGGTCTGGAGCCTATCCCAGGAAACGTGGCGCACAAGGTGGGGTACACACTGGATGAGGTGCCAATCCATCGAATGGCACACACACACACACACACACACACGTATATACTGTACATACACTCATTCAAATGCTCATTCACACGATAACGGCAATTTTAGGAACACCAATTAGCCTAATCTTTCAACACTGTGGGAGGAAACTGGAGTACCTGGAGGAAACCCACCAAGCATGGGGGAGAACATGCAAACTCCATACACTCAGAACTGAGGAGGGAATCGAAACTAGACCCTGGAAGTGCAAGGGAACAGCGCTAACAGCACAGAAACAGATAGACTTTTTTTTTTTTTTTCAAAATTACATTTTACAATGACTTTGTGGTTATGTCACTAAAATTTGAATTAAT
>QMIH01001317.1:151056-161713 GCA_003987875.1 Clarias batrachus | reverse complement strand
ACACACACACACACACACACACACACACACACACACACACTCCTCTCCCAGTGAGCAGGAGAGAATGAGATGAAGTAACGATGGGTGTGAAAGGTTTCAGAGAGGGAAAAAGTGAACACATGCACTCAGTATGGCTCTGTATGTAACTGCCACTGTGTGTGTGTGTGTGTGTGTGTGTGTGTGTGTGTGTGTGTGTGTGTGTGTGTGTGTGTGGAGTACTAAGAGTGGCAATGCTGGAAAGTAAGAAAGTAATGAAACTTACCAGAGCCACACTAAATGAAGAAAAGCGGTAGTAAGTGAAAGTATTGACGATTGCAGTAAAGTTAGCAAAACATGTTGTAAAGGTTTTCTTCTTGTAGTTGTTTACTTTTGCTTCTTATGATGTTATGAGCCTTTGTGTGAAGTTGTCATTTGTGCTTGTTCATTTAATGTATCCCGTTAACTTAATATTTTCTATAACATATATTATGGCATGAATTTTTAAAGTAACTAAGCATTCATTTTTTTAAATGAATTAATATACATGTAACAACCTCAGCAGCGACCTCATTTCCCCTCTCGTCTGATCAGCTATAATCTTCACTTTTTTCTTTCTTATGTGTTTGAACATGCACACCAGAGACATCTAAATGTCTAAACTTGACTATTAAAATGTGAATTTTGTATAATCCCCTTTAACTGCAAGTCTATATCATCTAAAGAATATAAAATGTTTTATAAAAGGTTTTTATAGAATGTGTTTATAAGTTTATTTTTGTTAGGTTGGTTTTGTTCACATGCGCACAGAAAATGTAGCGGTTTTACCGCTACAAAGTCGTATTTGCTACTTCTGAGGCTGTAGATCATCATTTCTATAATAACAACGTAAATGAGTTTCAGTGCTTTTTAACAGGTGAAGTTGTTTGATTATTTTTTGTTACCATGATAACGTCTTTAGAAGTTTGCACTTTCTGGTTTTTGAGAACAATTCTTTATACTCACTACACTGTATAATGTTTTTTGTTTCCTTGATGATCGATATTAAATGTAACTGTAAACAGATGAAATGTAATTTGTCTTTCCTCTAAACTACATATTAATTATGTAGAAATGGATATAATCAGCCAAAACACAGTATTGGTGTTGATTTTTTGTTTTATTTTTCTTATGTTGTAGATATAATACAGGAAATGTGTATGTTGAAGAAGCTAGTTCTGCAGTTTTTGCAACATGGAATTGACCAATCCCTTTAAAATTTGGTTTCCAAGTTGCTAACTTCAGCCATCATTTAAAATGCAAATTATTCATATTTATTTTAGTACTGATACAAAAATTGGCGTAAGCTTTTGGAAACATATTAACTGTAAAACTTCTTACTTAAATAAAAGCATTACGGTTTTGGGTAAAACTTAAAAAGCAAACATACTGTAGTGTCCGTGACCATGTCAAATTCAGGTTGCAATAACTTTAGAATTTTGCATTTTGAAATAGTATACTTTTCAGGTATATTTTTATGTCTTTTCATGTGAAATCTAAGTTGCCCAAGTTTCATCCAAATTACAATTAAGATCATTGAAAGATTTGAAAAAGTTATAGACCTTTATAGTGTGCTGGCATATTTACAAAAAGCAAAGTATGGATGGGAGATAAGAAGCATTAAGTGCTATATGATCCTGTCTGGGAATTCACTTTTTTACCTAGGAGAAAAACTTTTTTGCACCAATACCATTTTTTGGCTGAGTGGATGTGTTTTCATTAGTTAATTCATTTCAAATTGTAACAGCTGCCACCTTGCTGAAGTATAAGGGGAATGAAACCTTTCAACATACAGTTCTAGGAAAATTCTGAACTATTTTTCTTTATCATCCCGAAATTAAGAGGCATTTTGCTTGCATTTCATTCTAGTTCTCTACACCCTAAAAATGCTGCTGGATAAATATTGGACCAACTACATGCTGGGTTAATTTAACCCAGCAAGATGGGTAAAATCTTCAAATTCTAGGTCATATTTAATTATAATGCCGAGTTAATTCTACCTCACAAATAGGTTATTATTATTTTTATGTTTTACATGTCTATGGGTAAAACAGTTTAAACAGTTAAATTATTTTGATATACTGGTCTATTACAAAAAAACCTCCAAGTTTTGCAAACCATACATATATGCAATACAAAACACCCAATTAATTGTACAAATCATAGAAAAAAATATTTATATTTATTTTTCAAAAGCACAAGATGAGATAATACAAAACAAGTTCAACAGCAACATCATTATGATACTATTACTCAGAAGCACTAATGCCTGAGAGCAGTGCTGGTCATTATCTCCCAACATCAGGATGTAGTGGTATGGCCTTGACACCTTAGCCTACTGCAGATATTCTACAGTGTCAGTTCCAACCTTAGAAAGAAAGAAATTAAAGAAAGTAAAAGTTTATGGAAAAATCGAGAGAGTTTGCTAGTACGAATATTTGTAAGAAGATTAGTGTTTTGTAACACCTCAGCTTTTTTTTATGTGGTTGCTAACGCTAGCAACCTTGCTAAATGTTAGCGTCATGCTGGCACTACAGTTAACAGTTTAGCTTTCATTCATCACTTCACCCCCTTCATACACCCTGCAAGCATTCTACAAAGAAAACTAAAAAGCTCAGACATTTTTGCACACACAGGTGGGGTTCTTGGTTTAGCTAGCTAGCAGCCATTGCCAGATAAACTAGCATGCTATAGCACAGACCAGGCTGAAAGTTTGAGTGTAAAGTTAACACGGTAACAGTAATAAATGTTACATACAGTGAACAAATTCAGTCATAGGTGAGTGAAAGTGTGTATACAGAGCTTATATTTAACGTTTACATTGCCTCTTAAAAGCCTGAGGAGGAAGACCAAAAAAAAAAGACACGAAGCTGACACAGCCATTGAATACACTGGTGAACTTCGGGGGAGGGGCGGTCTTGTCTGTCTGGGGTTAAACAAAAAGTACCCAACTCCCTATAAATAACCCAGAAAAATTACCCAATAGAGGGCAACCTGTTTGGGTAGTAAAAACAACCCAGCATTTTGTAGTGTGTAGTATGTTCAGATTATCTTTTTTTTTTTTTGCATATACATGACATGTACTGTAGGTATAAAATGCATATAATGCATGCACATACAGTAATAGTTAGATTTTTGTGTTTTCTATTGCTGAATATGAATTTAAGCAAAATCCATTGAAATTGGTAAAAATTTGGTTTAATGATCAAGGAATATTTAAGTGGCCGCAGACGTGCTCGCCCTATCATCCGGAGATCATGAGTTCAATTCGCGAGTGATGCTGTAACCTCTCGCAGACTAGAGAAAGCTGATTGGCTGAGCTTTCTCAGAGGGGAGGAATGAGAGGTACTTAGTGCTCCTACATTAATCACGGCTCTACAGCCAATCAGGGGCGTCTGTGAGCTGGTGTCATGTGGTTTCGAGGAATCATGTGATAGCCTACGGCCCTCCGGACTGGGAGGTAACAATAGTAGCCTTAATGTGTCCTCACAATTTACAAAAAATTACATATTTATTTTATGATGGATTTGTCATGCTATAGTTTTAATTAAATAATTGCTTTAGTATTCTTTAAACATACGGCCATTAAATGATTACATATTTATTGTGAACCTTTAAGGTAAAGTTTACTGTAAGCGTGAGTACATCTCTAATGTCTGACAAGTTATCACTGTAAAGTTACTTGTAAAAACATGCTCGTAAAAAAATATCATAACTCCCGGCTCAAGTCTTGTCTTGTCTGATCCTCGAGCTCTGCTGAGAGACAGAGACTAGAAAGGAGGACCGTTATGGATTAGTCTAAGTGTAGTGAGATGTTCTCCTGTTGTGAATGATTCATCAACCGAGAGCCCGGGTCTCATCTCTGAAGTGCATCCAAGTCTGGAGGCGAAGGTCTGCCTTTACAGCAAGGTAACAACGCTTTAAATGGAGTTCAGCACAACTCCAGCTCTGTGGGAGCTCAAGATTTGGGGTGAGCTCAGAAGAGGAATGAACCCTGGAAAAAAGGAAAAACCCATGGTTTGTTCAGACTTTGGGCTAGTTTTCTTTTTTGTAGGGATTTCCAAGGAATCGCAGAGGCTTCGAGCCTAAAAGCTTTATTAGAAGCTAGGTCTTCAACCTTGTTGGCATAAAGTCACTAGTTATGACCTTAAAAAGCACTCGGGTATATCAAACTTAAGAGAGAAACTACTTTATAGCAAAAAAGAGAGAGAGAGAGAGAGAGGGGAGGAGGATAGATCCTGCTCGCACAGTAGCGGAAACCTGGGCAAATCTCTCAGCTCTGATTCATCTCCTCTGGACACTGTTGACGCTGAAAACTTCCTTCCTACTTGCAAGAACTCGCATTTATCACCAGTTAAAATGGCATGAGTCATTAGCACATATGTCAGTGTTCCACTGTGGATGATTTCAAAACTAGCTCTATGTCTGAAATTTATTGTAATCTGAAATTAGCTACCAACAATAACAAGAAGCAAAAAAAAAAAAAAAAAACATCTAATTGTTTCGAAGTGTGGCTTCCTGTGTATTTTTCACGTTATAATCGTAATGCTGAGAAGTTTGCGTCATCGTGTCAGCTATACTGTACCAGACAATGCAGAAGGATGAGTGATCTGCATAAAATTTGTGTGCACATACTGTATGAAGCATTTTTACCTGTTTCATGAACGCTCTTTTTAACAAGTATAAAAATTTTTTTTTTGCGTATTATCAAGTACTTCTTTTTTTGGGTGGGGGGACCTGAGATTAAACAAAGGATTGCGCAACCCACAAGGATAGGAAACACAAGATAGCTATCTTCTGTCGACGTGTTTTATATCTTGGTAAACCACAAGGAGGAAACATTCACAGATATGTTTATAAGGTAAACTTTACAGGAACCAAAGATTTTTTTTGTTATTGCAGATAAAGCTAAAGTGTTAAATTGACTTTCAGGAAACATTAATTATCTACATTAATAACAATCTCTTAGGTTCTTGCAGGAACAGTGTGACAAATGTGTATTTGTGATGGGCAGGCTCAAGGGTGTGTGAACATGTTTTATATTTTGGTAACCTACAAGGACAGGAAACATTCAGTTATATCTGACTTTGTGGGGATATTTGGCTCGTCCCCACATGGTAAACTATACAGGAACAGACACACAACACACACACACTTTACACGTTTGTAAACACAAAATTACCCATGCACATAGGCGAACACACACACATACACAAATGAATAAAATGTGTGTGTCTGCTCTTGTATACACACATATGTATGAGTCGTTATGAAAAATAAGGCTGAAGTTAGATTAAGGTACAGGAAACATGAATGATTTGAAGTAGTTATTATCTCTAAGGTCCTTGCAAGGACAGTGTGGCAAGCTTGTGTGTGTGTGTGTGTGTTAAAACATTTCACTGCATATCATACTATGTTTGTACAAAATTTTAATTTGGTGTGTGTGTGTGTATAAGTATGTGTCTCATGTAGACATATTTTTTTATAACTTTGTGACCCATAAGGCTGGGAGCAGTAGTGGCTTAGGTAGATGAGGCTCTGGGTTGCTCTTAGGAGGGTTGGCGGTTCAAACCCCATCTCTTCTGGATTGCTAATGTTGGGTCCTTGCGCAAGGCACTTAACTCTACATCAATGCAAGTTACTCCACTGTGAAAGAGTTCCAAAGCCTGGATGGGAGAGAAGAAGGAGGGCTGGGCATCTGTTTTTATCCAGTCCCATAAAAAAATTAAAAAACACCATTGCTACAGAATGACCAAACTTATCAACTGGTGTAATAAACAGCACAGGATGGGGAGGGGGGAAGAGAAAAAGATGAGAAACATTTGCAGATGCTTCTCACTTTTTGGGGACATGTGGCTGGTCCCCACAAAGTAAACTTTACGAGAACAAAAATTTTCATTTTATTTAAAAGCTAAACAGGCCAAAAACAGGCCATGCTAAACAGGCCATGCTTATTATTGTTTACTGGGGTTGAATCTATATTTAGATTGATGTATAGCGTTACATAATAATTATCTCAAAGGTCCTCACAAGGATAGTATGACAAGTGTGTGTGTGTGTGTGTGTATTTCTAAGAAATAAAAATATAAAATATGTTTCTATCTATTATATCTGACTTTGTGAGAACATTTGTCTGGTCCCCACAATTATATATTTCCAAGAACTGACACTTTTATTTTAATTATTAAAAAAATAAAAGGGCCCAAAAAATTAATTTTACACTAATTTTTACCTGAGGTTACAGGTAGAGTGCAGCATAACATTTAATTAATTAATGTGTGTGTGTGTGTGTGTGTGTGTGTGTGTGTGTGTGTGGGTGTGTGTGTGAGTGCACTCACTTTTTTCTTCATTATTTTTTTTCACGTCACCAGGGGATCCTTAGTCAGGATATGAATGGCAAGATTGTGTGAAATTGCCGCCTGTCTTGGGGATGTATGTTTTCTCTCAGCATGTGGCTTTGATCCTTTGGAAGTGGATGCTTGTTAGCCAAAAGTCTTTCCTGAGAACGTGAGCCTGGGCTGGAGCACATTACAAAAAAGTTCATGACATCACATGGGTATCTAATCGTACACACACCACGTATCAACAAACAACAGAATCCACAACTCACAGGGTCAGGATGCTAAAAGCTACATTCAGATGATACCAAGTGGTTTCTTCAGAAGGGATTCTTCAGAAGCCTGCCATTTCCATTAGCTCTACACGAGCAGATCGGAACAGCTCAAAAGGAAGACGCTGGCATCTTTTGGAAAGTGAGACCGGAAAACAGGATGGCGAGAGCCACATAGACGGGGGAGCTTATTCACCCTGGAAACAAATGACTTCATCAGACGCTAATTCAATTTAGGAAGCTTAAATTTAGCACATTCGTCATAGTCCACAACATAAGCCAAAATAAAAATAGAAATAAAATAAATAAATAAATAATTAAATAAATAAATAAAAAACAAACAGGGCGGAAAGGTCGGAGATTTGGGACGTGTAGGAGATGAAATAGTTTGAAGAATTGAGAAAGAATATGAGAGAGGAGAAGGAAAAACAAAGTGCTTTCCCCAGAGAACGGCACGAGTGGGTTGTGTGGGTGGGTCATTCTGGTCTGTCCGTATTGTCAGCATGACAGTTGGCAGAAATCTTCTGTTGGAGGAAACACTGCAAATCGAGACCAGCTTCTTCCCGTTGCAAAGGCATCAGTCTTCTATCACTGTCAGAGAAATTCTGGCTTTCAGGCACCGAAGGAAAAAAAGCAGCGCTCACTTGTTGATGTGATTTCACTTGTTGATAGCAACGAGGAACCTGAGCCACAAGGGATGGAGAGATTAAACGGAGGAAAAAGGGTTTTCACACACACACTCACACAGACAGACATTATTCATTTGAACAGATGTGTTAACGGACATGAAGGTGCACTTCATGGCGAAAGGAGAATACTAGGAGAATAGGCTCTGATAATACGAACAGGTCCTGGTCTGGTCCTTAGTATCTGCCTGGCCTGTGGGGGTGATGGTTTAAGATGAGCTGCTAGTTTATATTTTGGGAAGTAGATTTTAAGGGCAGGTATGAGGCAGGGTGGTGCAGTGGTTAGCACTGTCACCTTGCTCATCCAGGGTCCGGGTTCGATTTCCGCCTTGGGGTATGTGTGCATGGAGTTTGCGTGTTCTCCCTGTGCTTGGTGGGTTTCCTCCGGGTACTCTGGTTTCCTCCCACAGTCCAAAGACATATAGATTAGGCTAATTGGTGTTCCCAAACTGTAGTGTGTGTATGTGTGTGTCCTGTGATGGATTGGCGTCCTGTCCAGCGTGTACCCGACCTCGTGCCCAAGTCTCCTGGGATAGGCTCCACGCCCCTCCGTGACCCTGAATACAGGATAAAGCGGTACAGACAATGCGTGAGTGAGTGAGTGAGTGAGAAGTAATTATCGTCTGAGACCGTTTATGAACTTGATGTAGTTGAGGTTGAGGAAAGTGTCACAGTGCTTCTATCGTTTCTTCTTTTCAATTATGACCATGCCCACTTTGGATTTAAATTTCAGTACAGATACAGATAGAAATTAAATATTTCTATCTGTATCTGTTACAGCGCTACAGACCTACAGATTCAGATAGTGGCATGGTGTTAGACCCTTCAAACACACACACACACACACACACACACACACACACACACACCAGACATGATTGCTTTCCAAGCTGACCTTTAGGGAAGTCATACACAGCATAACAAGCTGACAGAACAGAGTCTATACAGATATTAAGGGCTTCCAGTGCATCAATTCTCGGCTTTATGAACACGACTGATACTTGGGAACACGAAGAGCAATGGATTCATTTATTAAACACACACACACCATGACAATCCAAAGAAGAAACGGAGCTGAGGGACCTGCAAAGGTCTAGACCTTCTCTAATCAGACCTCTAGAGACTTTCCCTCCCTTCATCAAGCGAGTTTTCCATGCTTTGTGGGATCTGGCTTGGGCTTTCCATGAGGCTGTGTTTATGTTATATAGCTGCATATAGGTTTCACCTCGCTCATATACTAAGGGACTAAGCAGGAACTGTCTGCATAGGGTTCCTAGAGTTACACACACAACCCGACCCGTACACGCTGTCACTGGGCATCTGTGTTGACGACGTGGGCGTCTTGGACGTCCGAGCTTGAACAGAACTCCACCCACATCTCCATGCCAGATGGGTAGAAAGGGCATAAAAGAGTGAATACAGACGTGGTGGCCTTTCTTGAAGTTCCTGAAGCTGGGCGGCACCGATTAAACTTTCGCCCACTCGCAGGCTCCCACGGACGCGCACGCCGCAGCCATGAAGGAGACGGCCAACGAAGTCTGGGAAGGGCTGCTGCTTTTGCGTCAGGCATTTGGCTCTGACCGAGTTGGTTTCTTTCGAAACGGTACTGCATTGCATCACAAGGCTTAACCTGGAAGCACCTAAGGGGCCTGCTTTCCCAGAAGTCTTTAGTTAAGGTGCTTCAGGGCAAGGATGCCCAGGATAAGATTACCTTGGCTCGGGCGAGAGAAAACAAACAAATTTGTCCAATTACTTTAAAGTGTCAGTGGGGTAGTGTGTCAAAAGATTTACTATGGCTTCCAGGTAATGCACATAACCATCAACTGTCATTTATAGACCAAACACTTCCTGATTGGGGTGTGGAGCACTTTTAATAATCTTTGGTATTTCTTTTCTGAACTATTTCCTTCTTTCAGTTTTAATGGCTCTACACCAAACAGAACCATTCATTCTTTCTAGGCCGGTCAACGTTACATCTTGGGGGAATTCATTCAAAGCAGTGGTTCTAGACCGTCGTGGTTGGTGGTGGAGGACCATCGGCCCTCCACATGTTAGTGTGATTGATATGAACTGATCAGCTCAATCACACCTGATTGAACTGATCAGCTAATTAACACATTTTGCCGAATTGAAGTGGTTAAGATAAGGCAGGGAAAACACTAACATGTGCAGGGAAGGCCAGGCCAGGATCAGGCTTGAGGCAGCGGGTTGAATCGCCGTCTTGCAGATGCAGGTTATAATCCTGAACTTATGTACATGTGTGTTTCTGTCCGGTCTTCAAAAAAAAAAAAAAACAGCAAACCGTTAAGTGTGGAGGGGTCCTGGCTCCTCTAGATTGGGTGTATTTGCACCTCACTCCCAGCATACAGTATATATAATCCTGGATAAACTAGAAACAGGACAAAGCAGTTCATATGTTTTCATACACATTTTGTTAATACACATTTCAGATTTCAATAGCTTTTTGGGTCAGATAAAAAGATATGCAAACAAAAAGAGGATAGGCAGGGTCAGGAAGGTCGCATGTCCCTTCACACACAAACACACGCACACGCACACGCACACACACACACACACACACACACACACACACACACACACACGGATGAGCGCGTAATGCATAAATGCACATAAGCACAGACAGGCAGAAAATAATGAAGCTGTCACTAGGCACTTCTGTTTTCAGAATAAAACATCTTGGCAGAAGTCCATCACCTGGGGGAAAATGTTTTAAAAAAGCAGCAACACAAGAGCTCGGATTTAGCAAGGCAGAAGAAACAGAAAATGTGTTTCAGGCCCCGAACATCACACAAAAGCCTGTTTGATCAGAAACATTTCAGATATCATCAGGGTTCACCACATCAACAGTACTTTACTTGATGTTCCTCATAGCTATTACACTATTAAACAATTAAATACAACCTGACTGTCTGGCTTCTTTTAATGTGTGTGTCTGTATGTATGTATGTATGTATTTGTGTGTGTGTGTGTGTGTGTGTGTGTGTGTGTGTGTGTGTGTGTGTGTGTTTGCATCTCAATAAAATAGAATATCAGCGAAAAGTTGATTTGTTTCAGTAATTCAATTAAAAAATGCATGTATTATATTATTTTATTATTTCAAGTATTTCTTTCTTTTCATTTTGATAGTTATGACTTAAAGCTAATGGAAAGGCAAAATTCAGTATCTCAGAAAAGTATGTATGAACATATACAGAACTCAATACTTGGTCGAGGTTCCCTGTACATGTGTATGAATCTATATAATATAATTAATAATAATAAAGAATCTGTATAACGAGTTTCACTTTTTACTGAACTACTGCAATAAATCAATTTATATATATAT
>QMIH01001317.1:131656-150984 GCA_003987875.1 Clarias batrachus | reverse complement strand
TATGTTCAAGTCAAACCAGGACTTCTTGGATCGGGCAAAATAACAGAACATAGTTATAAGAGTAAAAACTCCCTTTATTTCTCTTTTTAATCACCTGCTACACTGATGCATTAATCCCAGCGTTTCACTTGCATGGATCTGGTTTTACAGGACAATGCATGACCTCATACTGCCCACTGCACCACTCACACATTACAGGAACTACTGGGAGTTATTGTCCCATTCCACATACAGTCATGACCTCACTCCAAGCCATTTCCAGATGTTTGGGCTGTTAAAGGAGTTCCTGGGAGGCCAGGAACAGGCAGAGTGATCATGATTTTCAGTAATGGAACTCTGGATTGAGTGCATTAGGGGAAATAAAGGGAGTTTTCACTCTCATATAGTCACTCTCAATTTTCAGGAAGCACTCTCAATAAATGTCTTCTGTTATTCTGTGCAACCAAAAGGTGCAACCAGTTGACTTGAACACAAGATTCTTCCAAATAGCTAATTCTTAGACTGGTGTCATTCTGCTTATGAGGAATTCTTTTCTTTATTAAAAGCTAAAACAAAACCTTTTAACAATCCATGATTCCTACAGTATGTATCCTGTTCTCCCATCGCACAGAAAGATGAAGATATGGCAGGACACAATGTTTAAAAGTGATAAGAAAATCTGAAATTTGCATTCACAATTAACATTAGGCTGCCCAGTCATGAATTGGTGTAGATACTAACATCAAGATGAAAACAAAATTGATTCCGTATATTCTTTGGAATATGATGCAAGAGTGTTACAATGAGGTCAACTGATTTTCCAATTTACATGGAAAAAAGATTCCCCTACAATTTTTTAATAGCATTTAAATTTTCATCTGAACAGCATCTGGGCGGAGATACCCGTGTGTGTGTATGACCTGCAAGTTGGAACTCAGACACTACAGTATGTTAGATTCATGACGTGTGTTTAGTGTGATTAAACATCCGTTCTTTCAGAGCCATGTTGGGGTAGTAATCACCATAGCATATAACCTCATAATAAAAACAAACAAACAAAAAATAAATAAATAAAACACCCATACACTCATTGTCTACTTTATTAGGAACACCTGTATATTTGCACTATTTGTGCACTTATGTAGTCATGTTGCACCAGGACAATGTATAAAATTATGTAAATACAGGTCACATACTTTCAGGACATCAGAGTGTTAACAAAGACGCGATCACTGTGACATTCAATTCAAGCGTGATGTGATGCGTGTGAAAATTTCAGGAGATCAAGACTTTATAAAAATATTTAAATTTGTGGCACCTACAACTTTACCACGGTTGAAGTCGCGGAGCTCATACCTTTTTTTTTACCCTCATTCTGTTGTGTTCGGAACGTTACCTGAAGCTCTTGACCGGTATGTCTGTGCTATGTATTCAAGTGCTGCAATGTTATTGTCTGCCTGGATAAACATACAAATGACCAGGCATACAGGTATTTCTAATACAGTGTATGGGGTATCCATAGCAACGTAAATGTACACCTTGGACACTTTAGATATCTCAGACTGTTATACATACTTTGGGTTTAGAATAATGATTAATGAAGGTGCAAATTATAACTTAGCAGTCAAAAAAATAGAAATAGCTTTTTGAAAAAGAAATAGCTTTTGCTGCCATCTTGTGGTGAAATTCAGGTACCACACATCACCTCTTGTCAGAAACCAAACACTGGAAACCATTTTATATTCTGGAGTTTGAAGATATTTTAAGGTAAATCCAGTCATGAATTAATATATCAATTGCACAAGTTAAGTTACTTTAGATAAATATATATTTTGTAGCCATGAAAATTCCTGTCACATACTCGTTCTAGCCCTCAACTGAACCTAATTCTACCAGATTCTAATTAGCACAATTCTTCACCCAGATGGGCTTGAACTAATTAAGTAGTGATGTAACCTGTTCGTTGCACAAACTATAGAACTATAATAGATGGCGTAATATGTCTGGCCGCCTCTGTAGTTTTCTCTTTTTGCTGCTTACACAGCCTCCACTCTTCTCTGAAGGCTTTCCATCAGATTGTAGAACGTTGCTTGGAGATCTTGCTCAGTAAGGCACCTGTTGCTTGAGTGGGCCTGAGGTGCAGTCAGCATTCTAGTTTATCATAGAATAGTAAGGTCTCTGGTTAACCATGTTTACATGGAACTTGCTTTGTGCTTTGCGCTAGAACAGGTTTGGGCCTCTTTAGTTCTACTGAAGGAAAACTGAGAAATCATGAGTCTCCAGGGTTGAGGCAGCAGATTGTGGAAGTCTGATGATCCTCATATGTGAGACTTCCACACACTGTTGCCACAATCAACTTCCATTATTAATTAAGAGATGCTTTAGCTTTGATTGTGGCTTCAAACAAACAGCGTGATTTAATTATCACACACTCTTCCGAAGGTGTTTGGCCTTTTAACCCAACTGTATGCGATAACAGGCAAATAGAAGAACAAGTCTCATTACAAATGTATTACAGCTTCCTACAAGATTATGTGTAAAACACAAAAAGGGTAAACCGTACACTGTTCTGTAAGAAAAACAAAAATAGACAATATTTTTTGCAGGTACTTATTTATTCATCATAGTTTGTTCAAGTACACAATTCTGTGGTTTTCTAAGACTCAAGGCACGGTATGTTGTGCAAACCATCCACAGTTTCCATGCGCCTGGTTTCTAACACCACTATAGGAGATGAGATAGATTCAAAAGTTTAGTTTCACATTTCGGTTGAACTCTGTGGATGTGTAGCACGGATACTGAGTGGCTCTAGAGCATTTGGTATGGCAAAGGGTATACCAGAAAAACATTACATTAAATGTCCTCCTTATGCAGATGCTTTAATGCAGGGGTCTCAAACTCAGTTCCTGGAGGGCTGCAGCCCCACAGAGTTTTGTTCCAACCATAATTAAAAACACCTGATCCAACTAAATAAGTCAGTACGGCTTGTTTGAAAACTACATGGTATGTATCTTGGGGCAGGGTTGGAACAAAACTCTGTGGGGCTGTGGCCCTCCAGGAACTGAGTTTGAGACCCCTGCTTTAATGCAACAATGTCCTTCTTACAATCATAGTGTATCAGGACTGCCTTATGAACGCGGGTGAACCTACTCAGCTTGCCAATCTCCATAGTAGTCAGGAAAAAAATGAACACGGATAATGCTTTATTCCTAAAATAAATAGCATTTGCAAAAATAATTATGAGCAAAATTTGCATTAAGATTTATATGAGTGACATAAGACCGACATAAGCCCATTCTGAAATCACTGACATGACACTACACAAGGTAGTTATAAAGGTTTCCTCGAATAGTTCATAGGTTCATTTCCCATTAAATTATTTGTTAATGATTATGGTTGCTTTACGCAAGGGCTAGAGAAATATGCATACCTCTGTCATTACTGTCATAAAAGTGTTTATAAGCCTTAATTAGAATATTAAATATTAAAAGTACACATAAACAATACAGTGCAACACTGTTGTTATTATGGCACTATAACACTCTTCATTAAGGTGTTATACATACTTATGTAGGGAACAGAGGAAAAATACATAGTTCTGTCATTAGAGTGTATTAACATTGTTATAAGTCTTAATTAAACTCTTAGACTCAGTATACCAGTAAGAAAAAACAGCCTTACTCGACCTCTGTCATTGCTTTACTTAAAAGCCAAACAGAATATTCACCGGACTGTCAAGTCACATGCATAAGTCAAATACATATAACTGCTATTACAGTGACATAGCACTGCCCTAAGCACTCTGATGATAATAATCAAGCAAAAATAGAGCGGATATACTAAGATACAAAGTTAAGTGTCGTGGTTTTCTAATGAAAATCAGTTATTACAATCTGTTATAAGACTACAACATGTAAACGAAGCTCTGTCACTTGACTCTTGTCACTGGACTCTTATGTCTCCTTAATATAAAGCAGTCTTTGATTAAAGACACCAGACATAGTTTTTCAAAGCGCTGATGTGTGGTGCAAAGTATTTAAAGATATAAATTCAAGCGGACATATGTCATGAAGGGCTTATGTAGGTGTTATGTAGCCCTATGAACACAGTTCTCCACATTCTGTAAATGTCAGCCACATCATCAGGTTTAATGTGATGTCCACACTGAGAAAGTTCGGATACAAAAACAAAAAGCATAAAATGTCAAATCTGTCTCGTATGACTGATTAAACAGCGAATTAGCAAAATCGCAACGGAGCGCTGGGTTTCTAGACGTTCGGAAAGAGAGAGGACTTTTACCTAAACCTATAAATAAGTCTGTTTCTATGGAAACTCACAGCTGGTCATGGTTCTGGAAGATTTCTCTCTCTTTCTCGCGCTCTCTGTCTCTCTTTCATTTTTCTCCTTTACTGTACTGGTTTTCCCCAAAGCCCACCTGTGCATTTAGCTAGAAAGCAGTCGCATATTCTGTGGAAGAAGACTTTCCCTTTAGCTTCGCATACTGACGGAAAGAAGACTTTTAACTCGCAGCGCTCCGCCTACGCTTTAATAGATCACAGCTTAGCCTTTTATTCATGCATCGGAAATCTGATTGTGACCCAGTTCCAGATTCAGTGCGTGAACTTTCACTTGCCAAAGAAATAATTGAAAAAGAATAAAAAAGCTAAACCCAGCTAAAATGTTTTATATTGAATGCCATGGATTTACATATGGGGAAAATGGGGAATATATATAGGGAAAAATATTATTCTTGTTTTGAGTGAACAGGAAATTTATTCTGTTTTAATATTTGGAATTGATTTTGGATTATCCTTTAATTTACAAAAATAAACATGATCAAGTTTTGTTGCTGAAAAACTTTTGTTTCTAAGGCTACATAATCTTTCATAACCTCTTCCAGACATAAAATGCATAAATCTTTGACAATTTTGACAAAGGTAATATGTACAGTAAGACCTTTTTTATAGGAAAAAAAAAATTGGCTTACTTTGATGATATGATTTATTTTAAAATATGAGGAAGTCAAACCAGGATTCCTGATGCTTAATAACATAATTAAAAAAGTAAAAAAAAAAAATTCCCTTAATTCCTCTATAGAGTCCCGATACTTATACTTATCTCTGTGTTAACAGTTTTTCACTTGTGCTTGTATACCATCAAGGTGAACGTTTTCTTAGTACGCGGGTGCCATGATCAGACTGCCTGCTATAGGTCTGAAAGCCTGGCCTCCCGGGAACTCCTTTAATGGCCCAAACATGTGGAAATGACTTGGAGCGAGGTCAGGACTGAATTAAAAATGAATGAAATGTAACGTGTAAATCCATGTCATTTGTGTGTGTGTGTGTGTGTGTGTGTGTGTGTGTGTGTGTGTGTGTGTGTGTGTTTTATAGCTTTATCCATCAAATATCAGAAACCTAAAAAAAAAAAAAAGTCAAAATACTACACACAGGTTTAGGAGGTTTAGTTACTGAAATGTTTTCAGAAATAATAATTTCCAAACATGGAAATTTGGTGGTTCTGGGGTTTGAACCTGAGGCCTTCTGATCAGTAGTCCAATGACTTAACCACTTAACCAATTTAGTTTTAAACTGTGGCTGTGGACAATTCTTAAATGATATCTCTATATAAATAAAAGCTATAAGAGCTCCCTCTTCAGGGCTTGAAAGAAATAATTCTCAAAACTGTATCTATTTAACTGTTGCACATTTACCCGATACCTTTCGAATAATTTTATGGCGAGATTAATTGAGCAGTGATACCATCCTCGCGCTCGTTAACACTTTATTTCCACATTACACTTCACTCAGCGTCATTCCGATTATGCTAATCGAAAAATGTAAATAATTAGAGCTCTTTAAGCTGCTTTAATCCTTGTAATCGTAATTTGTTCATATTTTTGTTGTCTACTTGAAAACATTTTCCACTTTAATGGTTTAATGATAAATCAGGAGAAACGAGACCATGTGCATATGGAAGAAGCTTTGAAAATTAAATAGTTGTTGTGATGAACATTTCTATGCACAGCATCTTATAATTTAATATTGCCATTTCTTTGTCCCTGAAACAAGCCCCGCCCCCAACGATGATACAGCTGTACTTCTTCTGTCACATTTCCTTAAAAGGCCAAATTTAAACGTTTGAACTCTCTCTGTACAATACGCCTAAAGATGTTGCTGCTTTAAAGACACAAACTGATTTCTAGTCGTATTAAAAGCAGCATGTTGTGAGAGCCATTTACGTTAGAGATACCGTGACTAGTACAGGAGGCAGGCAACTTAACATTGAGCAGCGGGGGAATTTATTTTAAACCTCGGATCAATAAATAGAAACTATAACACAAGTCAAAGGTAAAAAAAAAAAACAATATTTGAATTAATGACCTGACAAACGCTAGATTCGCGTTCGAGCTATAGATTCAGTGACACCAAGTCGTTTTGCTAACTTTCTTTCATTTGGTCACTCAAGCCAGTCAATTACATTCATTTCTATTGAAAAAACAAACAAAACAAACAAAACTAAACCTCCTACGCTCGCTAAGTATTTTATATTACAGGAACAGAAGCTGACTATTATACCACACACACACACTTTCACTGACACACACACATACGATCAATGCTAAAACTTGTAAACCCTTTAGAACTGATCCCCGCTGTTTTGTGGTGCTCAGCCCACTAGCCTCTGCGTCACCACCTCCCTGTACATGATGGAGATGTAGATGAAGAGGAGGAGGATGACGAAGAAGTCATCCATGAAGCCGAGCAGTCCGAACAGAGCCTCGGGGATGAAGTCAAGCGGAGACACCAGGTAGGTCAGCGCCCCGACCAGGCACAGCAGGATCCGGATGCGGAACATCCAGAAGAGTCCGCCGACCGAGAACATCTCCCTGAAGGCGTGGCGGAGGAGAGTGGGGACGTCATGCAAACGGTCCAGGAGCTACACAATACACACGAGAGAGAGAGAGAGTTTTTTTTATCTAAAAAACACACAGCTATCTGCCCTCTTCTGCATACAGACACCTACGTCTGGCGAGCATCACTCTAACCCTAGAACTGAAGTTTAATTATAATTAAGAAATTATTTATTTAGCATTTAACAAAGGATGTCTGTTTTTTATCAGAAATTTTTCTGTCTCATGGATGTTGTGAAACATTAGAACATACCGTATGCTTTTAAAAAACATTTATGCATGTATATACAGGTATATATCTTTAAGTAATTAATAAGTTACATTGATATAAACTCATGAGACTCACAGATCTGGGCTGTCCTGAGAACCTGCGGTTGTAATCGTTGACGTCATCGAGGATGACGTGCGGCTCCGGCTGCCCGTCTTGTGCCCGAGCGCGCTGATCCGTGGCGCGGAAAAGTGGGAACAGCAGGGTGACCTGGTGTCCGAGTGAGGAAGCGAATGATACGAGGAGACAAGCACAAAGACGATGCGCGGGTTAGAAGGAATTTCACGTCATACTTTATTCCATGTGAAACTTAAAAAAAAAAAATTTTATGTAGAATTGGTCGTCTTACTATTTGTCTGCAGATGGGACAGCTTATGGCTCCGAGCCATGGGCCGTAGCGCCAGTACGCGATAATACAGGAACCTGCGGAAGATGATAGACAGATCCTGAGCACGGCTTGAATTTCTGACCTTAAAGTTAGATTTAAGTGTGTTTTTAAAAAGAAAAGCTGACCTACCTATTATCAACTAACTAAATATTATTAGTAGTTGTATGGAAACGGGATGAGAATCACAAGTGATCAACCGATACAATATTATAATTGATACCTAGGTGGCGATGTGATTGATTTGTACTGAGATTCTGTTGTAATTTTATAAATACCATAAAGTCTGTCCTGATGGTGAATAATGATAATTATGCAAACAGAGTTCACAGTCCAACACAGTGGAAAACAGCTCCGAGACAAAATGGCGCTTGGGATTCCCTCGCGCAGAGACAACACCGTTACACTTGACTGTGAGATCAATTTACTTAAGTGCAGTTAAGGTTTGTGACCATATGATGGCAGTGTGAGGAAAGGCGACAGAGATTTAGTCAAGTGGACTTGTTTGCTTTATATTGTATAGTCGCGTCAAAGGCATACAAGACTCACTATGTCGGACATATGAACATGCTTCCGGGACGGCACTCGTTCGTAACTGTTACAATTATTAGTATTATTGTTTAGATTTTGTTGCATTTCTGAATAAATTTGGCAACTAGTGTGCTCCTACTAGAGGCGATGCTTTGCTGTGTCAATAGTTTAAAACTCACAAAAATCTCCCCCCAAAAAAAGTGGTAAGAATAGGTGCTTTGAAATAAATTCTACTATCTAATTCTAAACGTGCACTAATGTGTAGTAAAATAAACACCGTCGATATCTGGTGTGAAAAATAATCAGGTGAGTCAGATACTGGTTCGTGCGGTTTTATAACTGAACGAGGGCTGAGTTGGAGGCTGCGCTCACCACAGAAGAGATGACCGCAGTTAGTCTCAACGGGGAGGACGGCCTGCTGGAGGCACACCGGACACGACATGTCTGAGTAGAACTGATGCCTCGGCGTTGGTGCTGCTGCTTCCTGAAGAAGAGACACAGAGAGAAAGAGAGAGAGAGAGTGAGCATGTCTCTTGTCCCTTCAGTATATTTAAGGAACAATTTCTGGTTAAAATTATCCTAAGGTCTGTGCCTTTTTTTACTTACATAGCATTTTCACATCCTACAGAAATCTGCATCTTTCACAAGAGGAAAAACAACATCCCAAAGCAAAATAAATAAATAATATAGATATATAATTAAAGTTGCACTCTGTAACATTATTCCAGGTAGAATTTGTTTAATCATAGAGTTTCATATGAAACAGCAATTTACAATTAATCAGTTTAAAGGTTCCTTTATAGCATACTGTTTAGTTTTTTTCAGGCCCATAAATTAGCTCCGCCCCCAAGCTGGAACAATGCTTCTCATGTCAAGTTATTTTCTTTCAAAAAAGCAACACACAAAGGTATAAACACTTCAGAATGTGGGAGAAGTAGAAGGGAAGATGTTTGTTAAAGTTTTTTATTATTACGATTGTGATTAATTTTTTCAGGCAGCAGAGGGCGCTAAAGGTGACAAACTGGCCCTTTAATGCAGAGCGACACATAAGCAAAACCACGTTTGCAAAAAAAATACAGTAGTAAATTTACAGATTTAATACAAAAAAATGGACTTGGATTTATTAGATACAGAGTTATTTAGTAGTTAATCAGATTTTTTTTATAACTAACTAACTGACTAACTTACTAACCAACGTTTCTTCCTAATCAGATAAAAAAATGAAGAAGCAAAAAAACAAAAAATACCATATTTACCAATCAAATGTGCCCAGCCCCCCTCTTCCCAAACGCAGCGGAGACACACTTAGAGCTACGAGGTAATCTATAAAACACAGGTATAACAGCTTGCGTACAGAACTTTCTCTTCAGGATGAAGCTGAACGATCATTTGTTTCAGTTCTAGCGTTGTGCGACACAGAAGGAGAGGAGCCGCGAAAGACGGAGGATAAATAGGCAAAATTGACAAAATTGTCGATCAGAGGTAAATTCCTAAAGTTGAATTAACACCCAGAGTGTTTATATATAAAATATATAAACACACGATCACTGCAGAGTTTGCTGTCATGCAGCAAAAGGAGTTTTGATCAGTTTCCTAGATTACATGAAGCTCATATCTGTCCCAAGCCATATTTCAGTTACAGAAAATAACGACTAGAACGACACAGGGGTGTGAACTTATGCACAGACCTGCTCTGTTTGTAGCTGCTGCCGGACTGCTCGAACGTGCTCCTGATTCTCCGGGTGGATCCTCTGCTGCTCACTCCTGAGAGAGAGAGACAGACGGAGAGACTGTTAAATTTTCCTTTGTCATCATTTTGTAGTCAACTTTTTTTCCTTTTAAATTAAATTTTAAAAAGTTAGTAAATAAATTCATGAAATTAATATGCTATAAATAAGAAAGTAAGTATTTCAGTAAGAGGTTAAAAAAAAACAAATAAATATGTAGGTAAAATAAATAAAAAATGACATTAATAAAAAGAAAAAAAAATAATGAGCCTGTGAGATAATAATAGTAGTGCTTCGCTTCACAAGCACCACTAATAATAATGATAGCTATAGAAAAAAAAGCAATCTAAATACATTAAAAATAAGTAAATGAAAAAATAAATTCATAAAAAAATAGAAGTGGTTATTAATGCATGGTACAGAACTAGTGTAAAAATCCAGGTAATTTTGTTTTTATTGTTTACTGAGCATGTCTCTTAGAAAAAAATATATAAATTAATAAAAATAATAATATATATTTATTTATATTTTTTTATATATATTAAAGCATACAAACAGACAGCCAAAAAGGTAATGTAGGTGTGTGTGTGTTTAACCTGCAGAGCAGTGTGGCGAGACCTGCCAGGAAGGTCACAGACAGGACGACCACAAACAGCACCGGGTCACTGACACCTTCGATAAGAGAGCGCTCATCTGAGAGCGACGGATTTGCATCCGGACAGTCGGGGTTGTCCATTCCACCTGCTCATAGCCTGCTCGAAACCAACCAGGTAACAGCATAAAAATTATATAAATTATAAACTATATAAAGTATAGGGGTTTAAAGTAAAAAAAAATAAAAGGTCTCTTTTTTTTAAAGGTCATCTCACACTTTAAATTTTTTTTTTTTTTTTTACAGGTCAGTAGAAAGGGCACAGTTACCACGGTAACCATGTTGTCATCATCATGCCATGATTCTAAAAGGTGTATCCGGGGTTATATTTCATGGCATGTTAAATTAATCCTGATAAATATCTGTCGCTCGATGCCATAAAACACGTATGAACACATTAAAACAATCTGTACAACAATCTGACAAATCTCGCCAAAAATAATTACAAAAATTAATCCCATGAAAGCTGAAAAGTTGGAAAGAGATTTAAAAGATTCTTTAAAAGGAAAAAAAAAAAACATTTTTACAATTTTTTTTCCTTTAAAGAATCTTTTTTTAAAAATGATCTTTAGAAGAGTTTAACAAAAAAGACAGCAGCAGGTTGAAAAAAAGGATGTTCACGTGGTTTGCGATAAATGAATCATGTGCAATAACTTTCATGCAATAGAACAAATACTTGTATTTATTTCATACTCTCAAACATTTTATCTGCGTTAAATTGGTCATTTTCACCTAATTAAGATATCATATTACCTTACCAATAATAATAATAAAAATAATAGAAAAAATAGCAACGATGAGCGATAAGTACCCTGTGCACTACACCCAGTTAGTTTGTGTATGTGTGTGTGTGTGTGTGTATAAGACGTGTGGGTGTGTCAGTCTGTGTGTGACGAGTATGTGTTTGTGCATGTATGTGTGTGTGTTTCTGTGCTAATATTTGTGATGTGTGTATGAATGTGTTTGTGTGTGTGTGTGTGTGTGTGTGTGTGTGTGTGAGTATTAACATTAACATTTGTAATGTGTGTGTATGTATGTGTGCGTGTGTGCTCACTGTACCTTGTGCTGCCACCTGGTGGCGTGTTACAAAACTAGTCTCGAAACTTTTTGACACCACCTGGTATTTAAGATATACATACTGCATATAGATATATATTTTACAATTTTAAATAACAAAACCATAATCATAAAAGATGTTCCCCCTCCAAAAAAAGTACAAAAAAATCACTTAAAGTAAGTTATTAATTAGCGTGCAACGATATACCTCAGGCTCTGAGGCACAACATTACAGTAAACAGTATAAAGTGTTACAGTCATACAACAGCTAACTAATTCTTAAACAGCGCATTAACACGCGTTAATGTGTTGAATAAATATGACATACACACACAGCTCGTATCGGACACTTACATGAATTCATAATCCGCTCGCGAAACAAAAATTAAACCTCTAACATATTGAACCTGAGAGACATGTAATCTGTCCAATACACCCCTGTCCGCCCTGTCTAATGCTCTCCCTGGTGCATATAAATGATTCTATCACACTGTAACTAGGGCTCCTAAATAGAAACTAAAAAGCGGTTTGAGACACAAACCGTCAGAAAGCCACTTCCGCATTTTTGCACAAGGCCCACTTTATTATAGTAGGTTGTTGTAGCTGCCTGTTTTAATTACCGTTTCGAATTACGATTACATAAAAAAACAAATATCAACCTCGTGATTTTTTACTATAATTACATTTTATAAATTCTTATTCTTTCTATATAGTTGAATTGATTACAATTTATTATATTGATTACTTATTTTAATCGGGGGTTTTATGTGGATGTTTTTTTGCAGGGTGGCATCTTGAGGGCCCTGTAGACAATGTCGTTATATTCCCAACCCGTATTTAAAAATAAATCCCGCCTTCTGAGAGATGACTGGGTAAGCATTTGGACTGCAAGGATTACCGAGGAACTTATTGGGTAATCTGATAGAGGTCAACCAATCGTAGTGAATTAGGTGGGATTTGTTGAAAACGGGTAGGACGGGGGGAGAAAAAAAATAAGACGAATAGCTGTAGCTGTGGCTTCGCCGGTGGAGCGGGTTGCGTGTGTCTCCACGTATTTGTTAATCAGAAAACGGATTTTATTGTTTTATATTGAAAGGTGCGATAAGAGAACATAACCGGAACGTGTTAAAACGGGTTTAATTTACTCGGATATATATTGTGATATTTGATTCGCTTGATCAAATCGTTCCTAGTGATTTTTTAGGGGTGCTCTCTCTCTGTTTGTGTGTGTGTGTGTGTGTCTGGGTAAAGTCACGGGCGGATTAAAAGCGAGCTGCGATGAGCACTTTGGACGCAGTGGATCGAGTCGAGCTGTGCGAGAGTCTCCTAACATGGGTAAGAAGAAATCACTGTTCTGTCTGTCTGTGTCTGTGTGTGTCATTTTCGCAACAGAAGTGGTAGAGAGGAGAAACCACTTGACCATAAGGCAAGACTCCACCCTGAAACACTTTCAGCACAATTCTACTGAAATAACTAAAAGATCAAAGTTTTAAGGTCCTGGGTGACGTCATATTTCCGTTACTTCAGTGGGAAGTTGGAGACTGTGCCGTGGTGACGTCACACTGTGATGTAAATTTTTTTTTTTTAAACCTCTAATATACTTACAAAATTAAAAATTTCGACCATAACAGTGAAGATCAAAGGCATTTTGTTTTTGTTTTCACTGCGTACAACACAGCCAGCACAGACCAGACGTCCCAGAATGCATTGCGGTTACTTAACGGTATAACGCACATACTACATTCATGCCCAGGTAGCACTAGTGAAAACGTTCCTTGTAGTAATTTTTGGCTCCCCGGGCGATTAAGGCTCTGGGTTACATCTCAGAAGGTCATCGGTTCCAGTCCCAGCATCAGTAGGCTTGAGCGAGGCCCATAAACCTGAACAAGAGGCGACAGAAGTGCAAAAGGAGAAACAACTTCAGTGAATTGTGAGTTTCTTAAATTAAGAATATTTATTGGGATGAGGGAGGTGCATACTTTTAAACAATGTTTTTTTTTTCTTCATAAAACAATGGGTCCCGCATTGAATAAATGAGTCGATGTTACAGAATATTAATCAGCACCTCCCGATTTAAGAATTCATCCTTTAATCAGGATGAATCATCAGTTATTAATTAGTTTGCATATTTTCACCTTAAGAAATAAAGTTTCGCAAGAAGTTTACATTGGCATACAATTAGAAGCATCAAAAGAACAAATGAAGCGAACCGCGTTTGAATTGTGTGTTTTTTTTTTTTGTAGATTTTGTGAAGACATGTGTAGGTAGCACTGTGGGTCCCAAGAAAGTTAGCAAAGTCGGTTTCACGCAAAGTCAATGAAGATGTATTAAAGTAATTATTTTCATCACTTTGTCCAAAACCTTGTGGAGGTGCTTGTTCATTGATTTGTTTCAGGTGTTTGTTTCTTTTTCGGTGGCACGACGGTAACGGAGGAAATAAACAAAAACCAATCCCGGAGCGATTTCATTGGGTGGAGACTGCCAGGCTGACCAATCAAAAATACCGTTACTAAAACCAGACTACTGCGGATATACACATTTATGCGTGAAATGCGCAGGACGCACATGAAAAATGATCACTGCAACTGGAAGTATCTACCGAACACGAAAGTAGTCCAGTCGCCATGACTCACCTTCCAGATAACTCCACTCGTATGACTGAGAATCTCGACAGACACATCACTGCAACATCGCAAGAGGTTCAAATCCAAACCCGGACGATATAACCCAAAATACGGGTCGTGGACGCGCTTTCAATTCCCAGTGCGTGGCGTAAAGGTCACGGGGTCAGCTCGGGTGGTCACTGTGAGCGACTCTGATGTGCCTGTTCTGGTCTAGCGTGTGAAACTTGAGCGTGCCAGCTGGCCATGTGCTGTTACACCATCATAACTGGAGAGAGACAGGGGCGCCGGGGTCCTCGTCACAGCCCGGGAAACAGCCGAGATACCCAACACCGTTTCCTGAATCGTTCACTGTTGCCAAGAGATGATCGGGCCCTGGGAAGAGTACGAATCTGGGCTCACTTTACATTAGATGTACGTGATTCACTGGCCAGGATCCGCCTCAGGGTTTTGCCATGTTGTTGCCCGTCGGACCCGGGGGTACGTTTGGACAGCACAAGGACAATAAACGGCAAAGTGGTAGCTCAGTGGTTAAGACGTTTGTGGTGGTGCAAATGGATAAGGCCTCAGTTACTGGCCAGAAGGTCAGGGGTTCAAGTCCCAGATTCTTTTTTTAATTAACTAAGTTTCTCTTAACACCTCTTAGCTCTTCTATAGTTATGTTTAATGTTAAAGTTATTTATCCCTGTTAATTCCTCTTTATGAAAATGTTTCCACGTTGACAATTGATGTCTTTAGTTTTTTGTTTTTTTGTTATGTATTAAATTAGTTTGCTTTAGATTATTTTGACGCCCCTTTATTAACAGTGATCATGTTTTTTTATAGA
Source organism: Clarias batrachus (assembly GCA_003987875.1). NCBI lineage: Eukaryota > Metazoa > Chordata > Actinopteri > Siluriformes > Clariidae > Clarias > Clarias batrachus. The sequence continues at coordinate 136,029 of QMIH01001317.1, read as the reverse complement.
GGTTATCTATGTCTCTGATGTCCCTGCTGGAGCGCCCGTCAGAGCTGTTCTCATAGAAAACAAATCAACACCTTCTGATCTGAGAATCGATATGCACTGTGCAGGATGTTGTGGGTTTGCAGCCTGCAGTCACAGGTCTGCGGTCGTTCGTTTAAATCGGCTGATGAATCGTGCAGATATCAGGCTAAACGTTCTGGTTTCGTGAAGGTTGTTGGTTAAGTGGTAGAGCCACGGGGAACGCTCTTTGCAGATGACCACAAGTCAAATCCCAGGACTTGCAGAACCTTAAAACAAGCAATTAAAATGTTTAAAGAGCCAAGTAGGTTCCCCTTCTAGACATTAGAGCTGATCCGGTGAACACATGGCTGAAAGAAAGTTTATCGTTTATCGAAAGGCTTTATCGAATCCTTTCGGTTCAAGCACACAACCAAAAAATATGTATTACTTCGTATATGAGGGTTTTTCAAATCAAACCTGGACGTGTGATGAAATTTCTGATGAATAAAGACGATTGACAATTCGCTACAAGCCATTTTCACCTGTCTGGACCATTAAAGGAGTTCCTGGGAGGCCGGCGATTCAGACGTGACCCGTTCATGGCGCCAGGGTACTGAGAGACTTTTCTACCTTGATTGTACCCAAGCACTACTGAAACACTGAGATAAGTGCATTAGTGTTACAGGGGATTATTCAGGGAAATAAAGTGAGCTTTTATTTACTCTCAGGACTTTGTTCTGTTATTCTGCACAATCAAAAGTCCTGGTTTGACTTGAACGACCCTCGCAGTGATAGAAGAAAATAATGTCGTCCAACGGAGTGTCAAAAAAACGTGTTGAGCAAACGCAAGACCCTCCTCAGAGTATTGTTGCTCTCAGACAGCAGATTCCTCTTTTTAGGAATTTGATCTATCTAGGACTAGCTTGTGTTTAAGTTTAAGAATTTCTAATCCCTCTGTTTCTATTGTCTTTGCTTTCTTTTTATTAATTTACCCCGGTCACACACATAGTCGGTATATAGAAATAAAAGAAGAAAAGAAAAAAAATCCCGGATACGTCAAGCTAAGGTGTGATAAGACGTAACCAGGTGAGCGCTGGAACGCGGCGTCACTGCAGGAGTGCATGTCTCGACCCGTAACAGGAAGTCAGACTGACGACATGGTAGAGAAAGTCAGAGTTGAGTGAAGTTGCAGCATAAACAATGACACTCAAAATGTGTTAATACGACAAGATAAAGGGTGGAGAGAAGCTCTTCTGCGTTAAAAGCAGACAAATGATGTACATTATCGTTGGGTATTTTTATGTACATGTACGTTTTTATAGCGGTTATATGTTTTTACAGCAACTTATGTAATCGACATTTTCTCGATGATCAAGAAACGAATAAATAAAAATAGTGTGTGATTTTAATACATCATGTCATTTAATTATTTTGAATCATAAATGATATAATTTTTTAATCATAATTTTTTTAATCATTAAGAAAAAGTTTCAAACAGACAAATAAATAAAAAGCACAGATTTTTCAGAAAATACGAACCGCTTCCAGTTTCACCAAATACTCGCATTTTGCAAGAGTATCGCTACTTCTTCGTCATCAGTTGAGTTTTTTCGCAGTTGGTGCAACACCGCTACCTACTGGACAGGAGCGTGGAGAAGACAATTGACAGGAAAAACAGATCATCACTTTGTTAGAGCCATAACCTTTACATGATGAACAGCGCCAATGTTATACAGCATTGCAGTGTTTATTAAATACAGGTTAATACTTTTGATAATTAATCATTTTAATCTTAAAAAAAAGTTAGTGTATCTCTATCTGCTTGAGAAACAAATCAGTCAATAAACTTTGGTGCTATTAAATCTAATTGAAAATCACAATGCACAAAAATTTACTCTTCAGTCATCCTGCCTGTGATTCACAGCTCCAGTGTAATTATTGCTTTTTTTTATTATAATGTGTTAAGTGATTTATGGCAGTGTCATTTGTGCATTCATTTCATTTGTCTTTCTCTCTTTATTTTTAGTATAAGTATAATAAACTTCAGGGTGTGCTGTTGTAGTACAATAACCCGTCCTGTCACAGCATGTTGTAGATTTACCTTTAACTGCACATTCCTGTCCTGTTTCATTCCTCACATATTTTAACATCAGCAATCTTTATTTATATCCCAAATACTGGACAATACAGGTAGACACGTTACTAACACCAGGTCTGAATCATACAGGCTAGTTCAGGTCCAATAATCTGATTGGTCAAGCAGTGATCCAGGAGTGCTTATATTTACTATAACAGCACTCGGTGACGAGCAGCGTGATTGTTAATGTGACTGGTTGATGATTTTTCAAAAATTATTATTATTATAATACAAACTCATCCTGATGATATTTAAGAGAGAGAGAGGGACAAAACACCGGTCCTGTTAGAAATTTGTGTTAAAGTTCACCTGGACCGGCTTCACAGGAACAGAAAGAAAAAGTGAAAAGCAAACCGTCCCTTGTTATTCAAGTTAATCTGCCATTTTTTATTTATTTTTTTTAAACCTGGAATTTGTTTTTAACAAATTGTGTAAAGTATGTGTACAAAGCCTATGAAATGCGGTTTAGCATCCTACCAGATGTGCGTAAATGGGCAATTTAAAAAAAATAACAATGTGATAAATGAGGGTTCGGGTCCAATCACCAGTTGAGAATCACCAGGGACCAACCGATTCAATATTATAATGATACCTATGCGGCGATTTGATCTATTTTACGATTCTACATTATAAGTATTACATAATTATCCTGTTTCAAAATTTGTTTATAGATATATTTTGTTACATTTCTAAACTGAATTTAGAAACTAACGCACAGGACCACATGCTGCCTGATAACGTGTGAATAGTTTAGAGCGCACCACCTGTCGGATTATAGAGGTTTGCAAGTTAAATTTTATATCCTTTTTTTTTTCACTTCTTTTTCCCAGAAAACTTGCCGCACCATGACTTTTTTTTTGTACTGTTACACCCGAGCTCAGCTGAAGCTCAGTCTTTAGCAGGCTTAAGGTAATTATCTCTTACTCATCAGTACTTTTTTCTTTTTTTCTTTTTTTTTATGCTGACGTACTCGCCGCCCACGATAGCGCCGTTCTGTATTTGGACATGATTCAAAACCCAGGTGTGTGTTGTGTCTCAGAGCTGTAATGTTTCTGATTCTATGCAGCAGAACTGAGCTGTCAGGATGAGACTGACACAGTGACCTCTGTTCTCGCCTGCGGCTGAGTCGTGAACGCTGCCGACGCTACTATCGTTCTTCTGAGAAACAGAAACAGAAAGAGGAAGTTTAGTCGTGATTTGAGAGCTGAGGTCTGCTCCAGTGCTGCTTCATGTACTTTAGTAAATTCCAAACTTCAGGAGACATCTACATAACGTTTATGGAAGAAGTCTCCTGTGTTGGCGCTTGGTACACAGACACGTCTTCCAAGCATGCTCTCTCTCTGCACCACTCCTCACATTCCTCCTGTTTCAGGGAATCCCAACATTCCTGTCGCTTTGGGCTCGAGGTTTGACTCGCGTGAAGATGTCCGACTGCTGCAGTTCCTCTCTAGAAACCATGAGGCCAGCTCACATTCCTCTCATAGCCGCTAGGCCACATGACAAAACAAACCTGCTGATCTGTGCAGCTCATACACCAGCTGTTGCAGCAGATGTGTGTAGCGTGTCATAAGAACCCCTCAAACCTACCATAAATAAGTGATATAGGACAGAGCCTGTCTTTTATTTTATTATTTGAATTCTCCTTGTTTTAAAATTTTAAGTGAATAAAGTGCATAAGAGTATAAATATAAAGTGGTAATATTAAGAACTACATACAGTTCTTATTTCAGTTCATCCATGACTTCATCCATGACTTCTTAAGCTCAGCTTGTTCGGGTAGAGTCAGTCGTCTTTTCCTCAGCTCGCTCTGTAAGCATCTGTCATCTTTACCTCAGCTTGTTCTGTGTAAGCATCATCGTCTTTACTCGAGATCGCTCTCTGTAAGCGTCGTCATCTTTACCTCAGCTCGCTCTCTGTAAGCGTCGTCATCTTTACCTCAGCTCGCTCTCTGTAAGCGTCGTCATCTTTACCTCAGCTCGCTCTCTGTAAGCGTCGTCATCTTTACCTCAGCTCGCTCTCTATAAGTGTCGGTCGTCTTTACCTCAGCTCGCTCTGTAAGCGTCGGTCGTCTTTACCTCAGCTCACTCTGTCTGCGTTGTCGTCTTTCTCAGTCGCTCGGTTATCTTCAGTCATCATCTTTACCTCAGCTCACTCTTTATAAGCGTCAGTCGTTTTTACCTCAGCTCACTCTCTGTAAGCATCTGTCATCTTTACCTCAGCTTGTTCTGTGTAAGCATCA
>QMIH01001317.1:116990-131472 GCA_003987875.1 Clarias batrachus | reverse complement strand
GTCGTCATCTTTACCTCAGCTCGCTCTCTGTAAGCGTCGTCATCTTTACCTCAGCTCGCTCTCTATAAGCGTCGGTTGTCTTTACCTCAGCTCACTCTGTCTGCGTTGTCGTCTTTCTCAGTCGCTCGGTTATCTTCAGTCATCATCTTTACCTCAGCTCACTCTTTATAAGCGTCAGTCGTTTTTACCTCACCTCGCTCTCTGTTAGCGTTGGGCGTCTTTTCCTGAGCCCGCTCTCTGTTGGCGTCAGTCATCTTTACCTCAGCCCGCTCTCTGTTAGCGTCTGTGTTTATTTTTATTTATTTATTTTTTTGAGTTTTTTTTCCCCCTATCTTTCCCAATTTTTTTGTGAGATGTGTATAGTATTTTTGCTTTAAACACAAGGATTATTTCGAGACACATTCATCCCATATTGACTCTATATTTATTGGAGTAGTCAGCTGCTGTCTTTACTTTCGTGATCATCTGTTTCCTTTCACTCAATGGTCGTCAGGGGTGTGGACTTCCTCTGAAGGATTACTTACTTCACTGTTATTCTGCGGAGCTTAGGTGAAGGTTCTCAGAGTACTTGGAGAAGCAGAGCTCCTTGTATTTTTTTTTATAAATCCGTAATTAATTCAGTCTTCTGGATGAAGCATGGATTAATGTTCTTAATCCCAAGCAGAAGATTGAGATTTTTAAAGTAATTTGTTAAAGTAAACATAACGGAGTATTTGTTATTGTGTGATTTATTTTCAACAGTTAGTGCAGGCAGTTAGTGTGTGTCTTCAGGGTTGGATTTCGTAACCAGCATGTGAGGGCTAAAATTAAACTCTGACCAAGAGTCACTGTAGTTTCTGTGTAAAAACGTAGAGAAGGTGATTCTGGTTCCTTGAATGCTGGCCATGAATGCTTATTAATGCACCACCGGTCTATGAATGCTTATTAATGTACCACCGGGCGATGAATGCTTATTAATGCGTCATTTGCCTGTGGATGCTTATTGATGCACCATTGAGCTGTGAACCTGTATTATTGCACCACTGGACTGTGAATGCCTGTTAATGCGTCATTGGGTTGTGAATGCTTATTGATGCATCATTGGGCTGTTTTGGCCTGTATTGATTCGTACTGATCAATGAACACTAAGTAACTGCGCTGTAAATGCTTATTAATGCAACACAGCTCTATGAACGTGTATTAATGCAACATTGGGCTATAAAGGCTTATTAATGCACCATTGGGCTGTGAATGCTTATTGATGCATCGCTGTGAACGCTTATTGATGCGTAACTGGGCGGTGAACACTAAGTAACTGCGCTGTGAATGCTTATTAATGCACCACTGCTCGATGAACGCTTATTCATGTGTCGTTGCGCTACAAATGCTCTTTAATGTGCCGTTACATTGCAAATTCACTGGAATGTGAATGTTTGTTAGGACACCATTGTTTGGTGAATGCTTCTTGTACTCTATTCAGCTGTAAGTGCTTAATGCACACACCCTATTGTGTTGTAAATTATTTCTAACACACTGTTCAATTACTAGTGCTTTGCATACCATTGGTATGTGTGTTTCATTAAACCTGTTCCACTGTGTGTGTGTGTGTGTGTGTGTGTGTGTGTGTGTGTGTGTGGGTACTGCTCTGAGAATTGCTTGCCGTCTTCAGCACCTGTGATGGACGAGCATGAACAGACAGCATGTTGAAAATGACAGAAGCCGATGAGCTCATTAGTCGCGACTGATCTTTTTATAGGAGTGAATGCAGCGGATTAGCGGTTTAAGTGCGGGGTGTTTATTAACTAGAGACGAGAGACAACTTGCCAGCACGAGGTTGTTTACTGAGATTGATGTGTCAAGTCGAAAGAGTTACCCACACCCAAGTAGAGACCTGAGCACGCTGAGACACAAAGTGAGCTTTTACGCTACTTAAAAACACCAGTTTATAGGGTTGATCGTTCTAATTCTTGTTCAGAGTTACAACGGAATCTAGTGGTACTTGTGTGTCTGGTTTGCTTGTCCTACGTTTGTGTAGAGTCAGAGACGGTTAAAGTTTTTCGTGAGGCAGAGAGAGAGCAAGTAAAGGGAGCTGAATCATCGAGAGGAAATATTACGAGAGGACGCCGCTGACGTGTCCTCCTCCTCCAGTGTTTACGGAAGCAGAGAAAGGGGACGCTGCTGCACAGATCTTTAAAAGGATAAGAAGAGAAAAAAGCGAAAGAGCAGCTGTGTTTATACTCGCTGACACGTTAAGGGTTGAAGCCAAACCTCGACGTCTGGTGCACGTTTTAGGTCAAATTTATATGGGTTATTGCAGAAATTTGGAATCACTGATTAATTGATTCAAATCTATGAAAAATTATCATTATTATTATATATTTTTTGTCACTTTTTTGTTACTTTCAGTTAGATTGTAATTAAAATTGTTTTAAAAACTATCAAAAAGGGTACAATTATTATTCACTATATGTTATAATATAACATTCAAACTTATAACAAGAATAAAATATTATGCAACCTTTATCTATCTGTGTGTTTATCCACACATTTATCTGCTTACATGTTTGTTTTAATTTATTACTTACATAATCTGTTTCCTTATTTCTTTGTTTACTCTATCAATCTGTCTATTTATTTATTTATTTATTTATTTATCTAAACTTATCTATGTCAACACCTTTATAAAAAGAAACATCTACATCAATTTTGTTTAATTTTTCTATTTGTTTGGCTTATTAAATTCATTTTTAAATGTTTGTTTGTTTTATTCATTTGTCTGTCTAATGAATAATGAATATTTATTTTCTGTTTGGTCGATTCATTTGTTGATTTTGTTTTCTGGTTGCTCGATTAATCTTTGTGGTTGAGTTTCCAATAAATAATGTTACAGCTGCAGAATTAATTATGTCAAAAATAATAATAAAAATCAGAATTGCGATTCAGACCTGAGCAATTATTTAATTGCAGAAGGCTGCAGTTTATCACAGGTTCTATAACCATAATCAAGAATTTGTATATTTCAGCATTCTTGGGTAATTTGAATTGTGTAGTATTTGCTTATTTTTTTACTTCATACTTTTGATTTGATATGTAAATATCAGTAAGCATCCTCTAAACGAGATCATTTGTGTAATTATTTGCTGTTAGCCTTGATTATACGGTGCACTCTTGAATACAGAATAAAAAATGTAAAAAAAAAAGTTTAATAATTCAGTTTGTTTGCAGACCAAACCTTCAACACGTCCACTCTGCCTATAACTATAACTGCTGTTTACCAACGTGTGTGTGTGTGTAGCAGTTACTTGCATAAACGACTCTGTTAGGATGGCGTATAGCATGTAGCGGTAAAGCTAACAGCTGGATAATAGCATACTCTTACCCGAGGCATGGAAGAAAAAGAAAGAGGGTTCTATTTAGTTACGCTTCCTGCACTTTCCAGTTTTCACAAACAAATGTTTTTTGGGGGGTTAGTTAATGTCGATAGATTAAAATCGGAGGGGCTGAGGAGGAAATAGATGTTTATAGTCGCTTTAATGCGAGAAAACGTTCAGCATAACATGTAACGTCAAAGAGTTTTGTGTTTAGTCTGTAACAGCTGACCTGGCAATAATGTCTGCATAAACCCCAGACACACACACACACGCATACACACGCGCACACATAATGCTTTTACACTTTGAACTATGATTTCATGCCATCTATCATTGTGTGTGTGTGTCTGTTTTTCCCAAGATGCAAAAAAAGACTTTGAATGAATGAATAATCTTCTCGTTCCTCTGTAATCTTTGTTTCAGATCCAGACGTTTGGTGTGGAAGCGCCGTGCAAAACAGTGGAGGACCTGATGAGTGGCGTGGTCATGGCGCAAGTTCTGCAGAAAATGTGAGAGATTCTCACACACACACACACACACTATGACACACACTCAGGGCATGACCTAACATGAATGGTCGCCCACATCCCTGCTAAGTGTGGTCTGTGTTCCGCTGATGCTAACACACACACACACACACACACACACACACACACACACACACACACACACACACGCACGTCTCGGACACTGAATCATCCCCCTGTCTTTCTGCTTCTCAGAGATGTGGTGTACTTCAGCGACAGCTGGCTGAGCCGCATCAAGCCCGAAGTCGGGGATAACTGGAGGTTAAAGGTGAATTAGCGTGACTGGAGAAAGAAATCCTGAGTGCAGGCAGGTCAGCGCACTTGTTCCCGTCTCTCACACTCTGTATTCCCTTCTTTTACAGATCAGTAACCTAAAGAAAATATTAAAAGGCATTCTGGATTACAACCATGAGGTACGAGCAGCGCCGCATCAGCGCTTAGCGTTACAGTCAGGGACGCAAGTGTGCCTGTAGGGGGAGCTGTTTCTTTACTCAAGCATTATCATACATCTCTCTCTCTCTCTCTCTCTCTCTCTCTCTCTCTCGCTCGCTCAGATCTTGGGGCAGCAGATTAACGACTTTACTCTGCCCGATGTGAATCTGATCGGAGAGCACGCAGACGCAGCTGAGCTCGGCCGCATGCTGCAGCTCATCCTCGGCTGCGCGGTCAACTGCGAACAGAAACAAGGTGTGTGTGTGTGTTTACCTTGAAAATGTAACATACAATGTTTATTCCATAATTAATTCCGGATTAGAAAGCCATAACCTAGATCCTCATTTAACCCTGACTCGCTTTCCGCACCTCGTCCTCTAGAGTACATCCAGACCATCATGATGATGGAGGAGTCCGTGCAGCACGTCGTCATGACGGCCATTCAGGAGGTAACACAGACACAGACCACAACCCACACATGCCGCCGTACCTGAGTTTTTTTTTTTTTTTTTTTACCCCCCTCACACCGTGTCCTCATTTTCCTTCAACTTCCTGTCGTGTAGCTCATGAGCAAAGAGACGCCAGTTTCAGCTGGGAGCGACTCCTACGCCGACCTGGACAGACAGGTACGCCTATCACTTTCAGTCTCGTTCTTTTCTGCGAAGTGAATAAAATGCGGGAAAAGCAGAACTTTTAGCTTTGTTTGATGATCAGACCCTGGTTGATGTATCGCTCGGGGTCCGATCATGCGCATGACGGAGGCATGTTTGAGTTTAACACTCCGTTAGACATTTTTTTTAAACATCTTGTTGTTTATCTGGTTCCCGCCCTCAGCTGAAGAAGACGGCGGAGGAGCTGAACGACGCTCTGGCTTCCAAAGAGGAGATCGCTCAGCGCTGCCACGAGCTGGACATGCAGGTAAACATCTCCGCCGAGTCCACTTCAGCTCGCTCAATCCTCCATCCCATCCTAGTTTTATTTTAGTTTTTTGTTTCCCCCAACGGCTTTGCTTCTATGAATAAGTTATTTATTTATTTATTTTTTAGTTTTTATTAAGTTTATTATTAGCTTGTTAGCTCCTTAAGGTAGAAATGTGGCATTTGTAATTTTTATCCACTGAAGACCTTCACGCGCTACACACAGGAGCTTTACAGTTTAACACTGGCTGCGCTGTCGTCTTCACCTCCTGTTCTTCTTCACCTCATAACTTCAATACGAACTCAGTCTGGATTGATTGACAGTTGATTAGGTGCCATACTACAGTATTCGAAGTCTCCTTGTTACCTAGGCAACCTGGGCACCATTGATTGCCTTCCAAGCTGGAAAGATGACACATTGGGTGTTATTTGAGCGCGAGAGTCTTAAAATCCCACAATGCATTGCATAGCTTACTTCGCCCCAATTCACATTCTATTAATCAACCGCTTTTTATTAAAAAAAAAATTTCCTATAACACTTTACAAGCAATTTCACAAAGGGTGTTCAAGTCAAACCGGGACTTTTTATTGTGCAGAATAATAGAACAAAATTAGAACAGTAAACAAAAACTCCCTTTATTTTGCTATATAATCCCCTGCTACACTAATGCGCTTAACGCTGGCCTCCCAGGAACTCCTTAAATGGACCAAACATGGGGAAATGATTTGAAGCGAGGACAGGACATGATTGTGTGTACAGTTCCCACAGACAGGTGTGACGAGAAGATCCAAAAGATCCATTGATTTTTTTTTCTTTCATTTATTTATTTATTCTTTCTGAAGGATTAGCTATGAAATTATTAAATTTGTTTCTCGTCCTTTCCTCTGCTTTTCTTTGTAGTTTTCATGATTTTTGTGCCTCTTTGTTTATTTTTTTCACACTCAGCAATTAGACATTTAGAGTTTCATTTAAAAAGTTTAGTTCATAAAAGCATGTGTAGTAGTCTAGTATGTTTAGTTTTCTTAGTATGGTTTGGTAAGAACCATATGAAGTTTATGTTTCCTCTTTTTTCCCCTTGGTAAGGTCGGCCTTTACATGCTACACGTGCCGCAGGTACAGTGGATAAAGATCTGACAGACGAATATTGTAGCGCTCCTTTAAGATTTCTTTCAACTTTTCCTCGAAGACTTGTCGAATCCCGGCTATAGAAACTCTTCGGCTTCTCCTGCTGATTCTAGTGCTGTTAATCGATTCTAAATTTGACACAGTCATAGTCTATGATTTATCACAGTTTTAAAATACTCATACTTGTGCTGTAATGAAGAAATGCACGACAAACCGGTTAGAGGAAACAGATTATGCCATTTTATAATATCTCAAACATTAACTTTAACAAGTGTTAAATCAAAATCTCTGGCAACCTAGAGCCTTAGCCTGAGATACTGCTCTCACATCTTACATATAGTGTATTCTGGTAAAAATAGTTCTCCCTGAGAACTTCTCCGCTCGAACACAAAACTTTGGTTTTATCCAATCTTCCATCTAGATGCTCTTTTTTTTTTGCTTATTATTCGCATTAAACGTGTCATTATCACAAACAACCTGTTAACCGCGCCACGATTATGGGAAGCCATTTGGGTCAAATGATAAATTTGTGTTAAAAATAGTACCGTGGAACTTTGGATTACAAGTTTAATTCATTCCGGAAGCGGGCTCGTATATCAAAACACTCGTAAACCAAATCGTATTTTCCCATAAGAAATAATGGAAACTTAAATTATTAATTCCACAGCCCAAAAAAATTAATACAGAAAAATAAGTAATATAAATTATAAAGCAAAAATTAAAAAAATAACCTGCACTTTAAATAAGTGTTTGTGCGTGCAGGAGCTGTGTGTGTATGTGTGCAGGCTGATTCAGAGAAGGAGCAAATGGATCTTTTAATGAGATCTCTATAATGAGACTTTCTTTTGCTGTACACATGTGCACACGTGTTATAATAAACAGTACACTAGCACTATACACACAAACATACAAACACACAATAAAAGATGTTTTATGTGCACACACATAGTAAACAGGGCACATGTGCATGGATGTTGATTATACCAGTAAGAGACGAGCACTAAGACCCAGCAGGGGAGACGATTACACACAAAGAGGAAAAACGTTGGCTCAGTTGTGATCACATGATGCTCCGCGTCAAAACAAGAAGTGCATGCATCTTACATGTTGCTTGGCACTTGTAATCCAAGATTTGCTCGGTTTCCAAATGAGAATTCATTAAAAATCTTTGCTCGCCTTGTGGAACACTCGCAATTCGAGGTTCCACTGAACTGCGTTAAAATTTCTAGATTGATTATAAGCGGTAACGCGTTAATACCAAAAGCCCTAGTTCAGTCTCTCCTTTCACCTCTACCATACGTCCGTCTGTACAGTGAACCCTGGAGCTCAGAGCCGGGGTCAGCAAGCCTCGAGCTCTGCGTCACGTCTCAGCCGTCGGCCATGCTGTAAAGTTTTAGGATTGTATTTCCATATGTGTTTGTTTCTTTATTCTCTTCTTCTTTTTCCCCTCCCTTCCCCCCTTGTCTTTTTGTTTTTTCCCCCCTTTCCTGCCTTGCTTTGAAGGCGTATCTCATCCGAGAGGAGCGCAATAGGCTGAGATTAGAGTTTATTGAACTAGAGGAGAGGGTAATGTTCCTCCCTTCTTTTTATCCCTCTCTCTCTTTCTTTCTTCGTCCTGCGCTTTTTCGCTCACAGAGTTTGCACCTCGCCTCTTATTATAACATCACAGACTCTCGTGTGTGTGAGCGTGTGTGAGCGTGTGTGTGCGTGTGCGACACTGCTTTTTAATGCTACAAGGGTCACTTCACACTTCAACTAATCTCACCCTCACCCGTGTGCGAACTCTCCTGGGTTCTCATGGCAACAGCAGGCCGTGCTTTCCCATGAGTCTTTGCAGTGATCCTGAGCATCACATACTCCGTGGTCAGTCCCAAGAACCAGATACTATTTCCTAGATTACGATATCTACTGTACTTTCCAGGATACCATGTACTTTTTAATTTATTATAATTTTTGTTTTTTATCAGTTTAACATTTTGAAAGTTGCAGCCGTTTAAAGCATTTGTTTTCCATCCGACTTAATTAAGAAGGAAAATCTTGATGTGACACGATGTGATGTTCTCCAGCACTGACACCGGAGACTCCTTCCATAAATCAAATCCCTGTCTCGTTACAACATTTCGTTCAACGTACAAATTGAAACGTACAATGCTTTGTTTGGACAAAGTGTAGTGGGTAAATAAAATACAGGAAATTTTGAGTACATTTCATGTCTTATATTATTTTTATTTTTTTATTATAATTTTTTAAAATAAATCTACATTTAAACCCCACGTGTGTGAGTCTGCGGGTCGTCAGTGTGTTTTCTCTTCCCTTTTCCACTCGTCTTGTTTCACATCCCTGTTAATCTGCATGAAACCCTACTGACGTCTTCACATTGTGTTTCCCCCCCCCCCCAGACATTTCGTGCTCGCTTTTGTTTGAACTTTGCTTTTATGTTTTAAACGATTAAACCCTAAAATCACTGCTGATTTATTATGTTTTATGTTATACTACAATATTTTATTATTATTATTATTATTATTATTAGGGTTGGGTATCATTTGGGGTTTTTTCGATACCGGTGCCAAATCGATACTTTAAAATCGGTACCGGTGCCAAAACGGTGCCTGAACCGATATTTTGCAAAAGTCACAAAATGATGGCTCACGAATACATTTTTATTGAACAAAAAATTTCATGCTTAAAATTGAACAATATATTAAAAAGTTTAAGTACTGGCTGGAAAGCCATAATTATAAACAGAATCCATGTTACATTAGTATTTTACAAATCGTTTGACCATTTGTTAGCATGAATGCAAGATTTGCWTTTTGYARTTAACAYTACATTAKMCTAMWRCTAACCTGCGGAAAGGCTGCTGTCGTCATCATAATCGGTGGACTAGTTTTTGCTACGGTTGGTATGACTGGGGCTGGGGTCGTCCACACCGATAGTGCCAGCTGTTGTCTGTAAGCTGTCGAACACGGCGCATCCCTCTGCTTTTAACTTTATTCCGTGTGCCCTCAAATGTTTACTTATATTTGACGTGTTTCCCCCTTTACACGCGACTGCTGTAAAACATTTACTGCACGTCGCGGTGTCGGAATCCTTTCTTGTGAAATATAGCCACACTTTCGACCGTTTAGTTTTAGGCATTTTAACAAAAGTTAATTTAGCAAGTTAAGATGGCGGTAGATCACCTGCTCACGTCCGAGCAAGTGTAACGCAAAATGCATTCACGCGCATCTCGGATGGTCTCATTTCCCAATGATTTGCGCTTTTAATTTATTTTAATCTAAGCTAATAAACGTTTAATCTACAAAAATAAAATGAAGAAAAATAAAATAAAGATTTTCTAATTACGGAAATAATTTATTTTTCCGATCATTTCTGACACCCCATGAATGCAGTATTTACAATTTATTAGCGATCATGTGTGTTGATGAATCTAATGCTTATTACAACTGTGCCATCACAGCCTCAGAGAACAAATATATTAATCAACAGTTCAGGCATTTAAGTGGCACCCGAAATGAGGCACCGAAATTCGCGTTCTGTTTCGGTCCGGCACATACCGGTTATATGGGTACCGGTGCCATAATGGTACCGGTTTTCGGACCCAACCCTAATTATTATATAACAATTTGTATCTCTGTACATGAATTTAATATATAAAATGATGTTAGAATAAAAGTCCAGACGGTACGAATCTCACGTCTTTGTGTTCCTGGATGCTTCTTGACGTTCCTCGGTTTCTCTCTTCCTCTCTGTCAGGTGGCGGCCCTGCAGGAGGAGAAGAGCAGCCTGCTCGCCGAGAACCAGGTCCTCATGGAGCGCCTCAACCAGTCCGACTCCATCGAGGACCTGAACAGCCCGGCGGGACGGAGGCACCTCCAGCTCCAGGCACAGCTGGAGCAGCTGCAGGAGGAGACGTTTAGGTGAGAAGTCCGAAGTCGAAGGTGGTAGAGGTGTTACTGCGGAGCTTTGCTCTTTAATAACGCTCGACAGTAGCCCCACCTAGTGGCCGGGTTGAGTGAGAGATCTTTGCTATAATGGTTTCCGCGAAACAGTGTCGCACTGATATGGGATTCTTAAACAGGATGAGCGAGTCGGATCTCTCTCATTTGAGTTGGGAGTTTCAGACTCTGCCCTTCCCGCTGGCTCCCGAGGGCCTCAGCCCCATCAAGGCCCCGCCCCAGTGGAGGTAATTACAGAAAGCATGGGCACAGAGGGCGCACGGGGGCATAGACACCCTCCCTCTCACTGGGGCACTTCACGGGCTCGGCCGGAGGGTGTTCATGGAGAGAGTCACCTGGTGTATTTTAACACGACGGTGTTCGAACACGAATTATTGTGTTATCCTGATTGTGTGTGTGTGTGTGTGTGTGTGTGTGTGTGTGTGTGTGTGTGTGTGTGTGTGTGTGTGTTTCTGCGTTTTCACACGCACCAGGCTCGAAGCGGCCAAAGACGACTATCGCATCCGCTGTGAGGAGCTGGAAAAGGAGCTCCTAGAGGTCAAAGGTCAGAATGAGGAGCTGACTTCTCTGGCTGACGAAGCCCAGTCACTGAAAGACGAAATGGACGTCCTGAGGTGAGACAGCCACGAACCTGGACTGAGGTCTTAGTCTCTGGCCCTTTGCCCTTATATGCATTATATTGCGTCTCTTTTTCTTTGTCTTGGTCTGTCCTTTTGTTCTTCATCGGTCTTGTCTCATTGTCCGTTTCCTTAAGCGTCATCATCTGTCTTTATGTTTTCCTGTGACTGTCTGTCTATTAATCTTTCTGCCTGTTTCTAGGTCTGTCTCTATTCAATGTCCGTCAGTCTTCATAGCTTTGTCTTTTTTCAAGGTTTATCTGTTTCCCTGTCTCTCTGTCTTTTGTCTAGGTCTGTCTGTTCGCCAGAACTAGAAAAGTCAAACAGGCAGAATGATGATGTCCACCTATCTGTCTGTCTTGCTTTCTTTTTTTTTTTTTCTAGTTCGGACTGCAAGGATTTTGTTTCTTACACATCTCTCTTTTTATTTGTCTTCCTACTTCTATCTATCTATCTATCTATCTTTTTTTATTTTTTTTTTATTAAGTCCCTCTGTCTGTCTCTCATTTCTAATTCTGTCTGCATGCAGGTCCCTTTTTCCATCTTTTTTTTTCTGCCTAGTTTTGTCCTTATTTAGGTCTGTCTGTCCATTTCTTTGTCTCTTTAGTGTTGGTCTTGGCTGTCTTTCCATTTGTCTTTCTTCTTCCCTCACTTTTTTCCTTCATCCCTTCCCATCTCTCTCTCTCTCTCTCTCTCTCTCTCTCACTTCTAACTCACCAACACCTGCACTCTGCTCTGTGCGTCCCCTGTCCCACAGACACTCGTCTGATAAGGTGGCGAAGCTGGAGGCGCAGGTGGAGTCGTACAAGAAGAAGCTGGAGGATCTGGGGGATCTGCGGCGGCAGGTGAAGTTGCTGGAGGAGAAGAATACCAGCTACATGCAGAACACCGTCAGCCTGGAGGAGGAGCTACGCAAAGCTAACACGGCCCGCGCACAGCTGGAGACATACAAGAGACAGGTACGCACGCACGGCCACACACCAAGACAGAGTCGCATCGTTTACATGAGTTAACGATGTCGCGTCCTGCAGGTGGTCGAGCTCCAGAACCGTTTGTCCGAGGAATCCAAGAAAGCCGACAAGATGGAGTTTGAGAGCAAGCGACTGAAGGAGAAGGTGGATTCACTCCAGAAGGAGAAAGACGTAAGGCTGAATCGTCTCTTGAAACATTTCTGTGCATAATATTTCACGAATAAGCTGATTTGTTATCAGGGGTGAGAATGAAGCCTCTGGTCTTCAGCGGACTCTACACGTGTCCACGCTCCCAGCGTGATACATGCCTGTGGTGTGACGTAGTGAGTCAGGAAGCACCTGCAGAGACAAGCTGATTACATTGATTACATTTGAGCATGCTGACATTTGCACCGAGAATCTGCAGCAGATGCTGCTTTTTTTCTATCTTTCTCTCTTTCCTTTTTTTTTTTGTTTTTTTTTGCTCTCACTATCATGCTGAGCCTCTTCCTGTGGCATTATCTCACACACACTCACACACTTTTTCTGTTCGGCTTTTGTTTCGCTTTTTGTTCATCCTTTATTTGCTTTTTGCGCCGCTGTGTCTGTGAGGGTCAAGTTAAGCATTTAACATTAGAGGTCAAAATGTCATTAGAGATCAGAAGAAATATAACATTTGAGAACAAAATGACATTAAAGAATAAATTGGAATTGGAGAACAAAATGCCTTTATATAATAGAAAAAGAAAACTACTGGGGGAAAAAATGTCCCTAGAGAACACAATATCTTTAGAAACTAGAAGAAACAGAACATTAGAGAACAAAATGTCCTTAGAGACTTGAATAAACACATTAGAGAACGAAATGTCTTTAGAGAACGAAATGTCTTAGAAACTAGAAGAAACAGAACATTAGAGAACAAAATGTCCTTGGGGTACAAAATGTCTCTAGAAACTAGAAGAAACAGAACATTTTAGAGAACAAAATGTCCTTAGAGATCAAAATCTCTTTAGAGACTAGAAAAACAAAAAACAATGTTCTTAGAGAACAGGAGAACAAAATGCAGTTTAAAAAATGTCTTTTAGAGATAAGAAGAGAACATTAGAAGACAAAAATATCATCAAATAAAAAAAAAAAAGCATTAGAGAACAAAATGTCTTTGGAGAACAGTGAGGAAAAGAAAGAAAGAATTGGGGGGGGGGGATTATTGGAGAACAAAATGTCAGAGAACACAAAAGAGAGCAATGGAGGTTGCTCTCATTTGGAGCAAATGTTTTTAGAGACTAAAAGAGAGAACACTATAAATCAATTTGTCGTTGCAGAACAAAATGTCAGAATATCGTTCACACACCACCTCTTTCTCCAAGTAAGCGATGCTGTCTGGTCCGCATTTGCACACTGGCTCGTGATCGGCTCTCCTATGTTATGATGTAAGAACTCCTGCTTCTGTTACATGTTCAGTACTTCATTCCCCTCTTACTTACAGCAACATTAATCACTGTGTACTGAATCTCAGCTAAGGCTTGTGTTTAAGGTAGAGTTTGTGATGTAAATGTTGTAAACACGGGTTTGTGTGTGTGTTTGTGTGCCCGTGTGTGTGTCTGCAGCGGATGAGGACGGAGCGCGACTCTCTGAAGGAGACGATCGAGGAGCTGCGGTGTGTTCAGGCCCAGGAGGGTCAGCTCACCTCAGGTCAGAAACACCCGACAGTTAATAACACTCCAGTACAGGTGGTGTGGTGTATGTGTGTGTGTGTGTGTGTATGTGTGTGTGTTTAGTGCAGGGGTGGGCAAACGTTTTGATTCGTGGGCCACATTGAGTTCTAACATTTGACAAAGGGGCCGCAACAGGAGCAGATAGATGGCATGCTTTGGTCAAAGGGTAAAAGGGTAAAGTGCAATCATGGAGTAATAGGCCTACGCTTCACCTCAACAAAGCCAATATATATCTAGAGTGCGCCATCTATTGAGGAAACATCAGAATTACAGGGGAAATAAAACATTAACAAGGTTAATTTATTAAATTTTTTCAAGTTTGGCAGGCCGAATCAAAACGTTTAACGGGCCGCAGTTTGCCCATGCCTGGTTTAGTGTGTGTGTGTGTGTGTGTGTGTGTGTGTGTGTGTGTGTGTGTGTGTGTGTGTGTGTGTGTATTTATTGTGTGTGTGTTAGTAGGTCTGGTTCCACTGGGCAGCAGCGAGGCGGGTTCACTAGCGGCACAAATCGTGACCCCAGAGATCCGGTATGTTCTACTGTATACTTTTTGTACCAGAAACATACACACACACACACCAAATTTGCAAAACCAAGCATTCCAAAATTTCAATACGCCTAGTTTTTACAGCTTTCCATGACTGTGTGCAAAACCAAGCATTGTGTGTGTGTGTATGTGTGTGTATGTGTGTGTGTATGTGTGTGTGTATGTGTGTGTGTATGTGTGTGTGTATGTGTGTGTGTATGTGTGTGTGTATGTGTGTGTGTATGTGTGTGTGTATGTGTGTGTGTATGTGTGTGTGTATGTGTGTGTGTATGTGTGTGTGTATGTGTGTGTGTATGTGTGTGTGTATGTGTGTGTGTATGTGTGTGTGTATGTGTGTGTGTATGT
>QMIH01001317.1:94743-116481 GCA_003987875.1 Clarias batrachus | reverse complement strand
TGTGTGTGTGTATGTATGTGTGTGTGTATGTATGTGTGTGTGTATGTATGTGTGTGTGTATGTATGTGTGTGTGTATGTATGTGTGTGTGTATGTATGTGTGTGTGTATGTATGTATGTGTATGTGTGTGTGTATGTGTGTGTAGGGAAAGGTTCATCCGACTGCAGCACGAGAACAAGATGCTGAAGCTGAATCAGGAAGGATCCGACAACGAGCAGATTGCGCTCCTGAAGAGTCTGCTGGAGGACGCAAACGCCAGGAAGAATGAGCTGGAGTCGGAGAACAGGTCTCTGTCTGTCTCTCTGTGTGTCTTCAAAATTTTGAACGTCTGTCTCATTATTTCTCTCTTTTCCGCGCACTCTCTCTCTCTCTCTCCCTGTCCCCAACATTTTGAACATCTGTCTCTCTTGCTCTGGATCAAGTGCCAGTTTGTACCATATACACAGCATGTGACTCTCTCGCTCTGTCTGTCTGTGTCTCAGGCTGGTGAATCAGAGGCTCATGGCAGGTCAGAGTCAGGTGGAGGAGCTGCAGAAGAGTTTACAGGAGCAGGGCTCGAAAGCAGACGACGTGAGTAACCGACGTTTTGACCATCGTGCTGGGCTGAGAAATCGTCTCAGACATTTCACTTTAACACTTTAATTATTTCACCTAGATGGCACTCTGTATCTTCCTGCATTTTTTCCTTTTTTTTTTTTTTTACAGTGTTACTTGCTTAAATTGTTTCCCCTTCATCACTAACACACTCCTGTTGCTTTTTTTTCTTTTTTTAAAATTTTTTTTTTTATGCCCTCTGCATGTGTGTGTATAACACGTCTGAATTTAAAATGAACATGAGAGAGCCTGTAGTTTCATTTATGAACAGAACAGGCATTCATTATTTGGGACTTTAACATTAATAGAGGTCTTCGAGTCAAACCGGGACTTTTGATCATGCGTATCTCTCACGTTTATCTCATGATCTGCTTCACGTCTGAAACGCTGGCCTCCATCTCAAGTCCCGGTTTGACTTGAACGCCCCTCGTATTATAACAGTTTTAACTTTTGACCGGATTTTTGGGAAAGTTTTTTTTTGTTTCCACTTTGTTTACTAGACTGTATACACCTACTACACATTATAGTGTAATTTAAATTAATATTATAAAAAGAAATAAAAGTATAAACTGTATGTTACAAAGCTACAGTACATGTTAAGCTGTAAATCTGTCATACTTTAAAGCAAATACAAGTAGATTTTTAGAAATATTTTTTAAACTAATGGATTAGTTGTTTCTTACCTTTATGCACATGAACGCATACAAACAATGACATCATAAAGTTTTTACTATCAGGGCTCAAAGCGCTCCACTGGTCATCTGTTCTCCCATGAGCATCTCTCACTTTTTAATTCGTCTCTCTCTTGGTTTCATCCATGCCACTCCATCTTTCACTCTCTCTCTGTCTCTCTGTCTCTGTCTCTCTCTCCTTTTGCGGACAGGCCTGTCTCACCTCAAGCCGTCTTTTCTCTCTCTCACACCACCCCCTTCCTCAGGCGATTGTAAGTACAGCACGAAGCCTCTCTGCTGTTCTCTTTCTCTTGCTTCGCAATGCAGCCAGCATGCCGACGCTAAGACACACACCTATAGAGCAGCTGCATGATGAGCGTTTACTGCCTCAAGCTCCAGTCAGGAAGGATTAGGAACATTTTGGGCACTTGCATATCCGTCCTTTTTAAATATTTACAATTTTTTAAAAAATGTATACAGGGGTTGGACAATGAAACTGAAACACCTGGTTTTAGACCACAGTAACTCATTAGGGCCTCCTTTTGCGGCCCTATACAGCATCAGTTCGTCTTGGGAATGACAGATACAAGTCCTGCACAGTGGCCAGAGGGATTTTGAGTCATTTTTCTTGCAGAATAGTGGCCAGGTCACTACGTGATGCCAGTGGAGGAAAACGCTTCCTGACTCGCTCCTCCAAAACACCCCAAAGTGACTCGACAATATTTAGATCTGGTGACTTAGATCACTTTCATATTCATCAAACCAGTTTTGCTGTGTGTATTGGTGCATTATCATGCTGATACACGGCAGCGCCTTCAGGATACAATGTTTGAACCACTGGGTGCACATGGTCCTTCAGAATGGTTCGGTAGACCTTTGGTAGTCCATCTAGCACAAGTATTGGGCCTAGGGACTGCCATGATATTGCAGCCCAAACCATCACTGATCCACCCAGATGCTTCAATCTTGGCATGCAACACTCTGGGTGGTACGCTTCTTTGGGGCTTCTCCACACCGTAACTCTCCCAGATGTGAGAAAGACCATGAAGGTGGACTCATCAGAGAACAATACATGTTTCACATTGTACACAGCTCAAGGTTTTTGCTGCTGGCACCATTGAAACTGACGTTTGGCATCAGCGCGAGTGACCAAAGGTTTGGCTATTGCAGCCCGGCCATGTACACTGACCCTGTGGAGCTTTCCACAAACAGTTTTGAGTTGAGGTGCACATTTAATTCTGCAGTGAGTTGGGCAGCTGTGGTTTTATGTTTTTTGGATACAATCGGGGTTAGCACCCTGACATCCCTTTCAGACATCTTCCTCTTGCGTCCTGTTGGATGTGGTTCGTCCTTCTTGGTGGTATGCTGACATTACCCTGGATCCCGTGGCTCTTGATACATCACAAAGACTTGCTGTCTTTGTCACAGATGCGCCAACGAGACGCGCACTAACAATTTGTCTTCTTTTCAATTCTGATATGTCACCCATAAAGTTGTGTGCATTGCAGTAGTTTAAGCAAAACTGGGCTATTACACTGTTAATTTAACCTTCACACTCTGCTCTTACTGGAGGAATGTGCAATCGATGAAGATTGGCCACCAGGCTGGCCAAATTTACCCATGAAACCTTCAAAACTAAATTGGCCATTCATTGTCCAACCCCTGTGTATATATTGTGTTATTGCTGTACGAGTGGAGAAAACAAACATGTACCAGCTAGCCAAGCGCGCAAGAGGATGCTGTAGTACGCTGCCCAGTCATGTGGTGTTGGGATCAATTTTGAAAACACTTGACCCCAAAGTCTGGTTCATTTCGGTCAGTGAGAAGAACACAGTCATGCCATTCCTGAGTCCGCTGGAAAAGACAGACTTGGTAGCGAATTGAATCAGACATCAGGAGCAATCGTACTTCAGAGCGGAAGTAGTTCGAGTTTAGACGCGACGCCATCAGTGACACGTTTCCTGAAAATATCAATAACAGATTTAGCGTGTCAGTGAAATTCCTTCTTCTCTTCTTTACTTGTGTTTTAAAGAGGGCTTACAAACTAAAGTAGATAATAGCGCCACCTGCTGTATTGGAATAGTTAAATATTCAAGAGTGCCGGAGAACAGTGCACAAAATACAATGTAAATTTCGGAACAGCAAGGGCGGAGCAATTGTTCCTGAGCGCGGTACGAATCAGTCGTGCCTAATGTAAAAACGCTTTTAGTTGCCTGGAAACGCAGTTGACTGAAATACAGTAGCTGAATAGTAGCTAAGTATTGTATTATTATTATTATCTTGCAAGACTTAAAATGAGTAATTTAGAGAGTTGTGGTGTTCTTTGAATCTGGACAACTTTTAACAAGTACAAGGTGACCTATCGTATGCATTGCACATGCGAAAGAGCGATTTAATTGTTTCAGTTTCTCCCCACATACTTGCTCATTCCAGAATCGAAATTTGTGTAAAAAGTAAAGTACGACTGCGTAATGTGGTATCTCGTACCCACCTACGAATTGGCTGGTAGTTACGAAATGGTACAATGAATTACTTAAAATTGCAAAGTAATCACCTACGACTTTACACGATTGCTACGATTTACTTACGGTTTGCTAAGAATTGTTCAGCCGTGTTATGAAGAAATCAAAGAACTATTTATAAATTGCTACGATCGGTATTCAAGTAATTTACCAATGTTAAAAATATTTTTTGCGCTGGTGACTACATTTATAAATTCATATAGAATTGGTCAATTTTTTTTCTTGGAAGGTTACCATTTTTCCCACACCGCGGCTAGCCGTAGCTACCGAACTCTGACGCACTTCCGGATGATCTTCCTACGATCTCAAAGTTGTAGCAGTGTGGGATCTAAATCAGGGATGTAAATATAAGAGAGAGCGGCTTTAAACCGATTTTATTTTGGATTTCCTGGTTATTGTACTTAATTGTATGATTTAGAAGAAAAAAAATTATTAGCTAGTCCGGGGGGTTTAAGGTACTGATTTGTACACAAGCGTTAAAGATGAAGATGTGTAACACGATGGAGTCGTCATGCTTGTTATTGAAAGAGGTGGGGCTAATCACATACAGATGTGCACTGAATGGAGGACGTGTTTATTCTGGTCACATCTTATTACTTTTTCTTTTTTTAATGTCTGACTGGAGCTTTTATTTCGTCCAATGAGAGAGAGAGAGATGAGCATTGGGAATGGGACAGGGATCAATGAATGTTTACTTATTAGCAATAGACTTTTTAAAAAATATATATATATTTTTGGCCAACTTTTGCACGTCCAATCCAGAGAAATTGTGTGTGTGTGTGTGTGTGTGTGTGTGTGTGTGTGTGTGTGGGGGGGGGGGGGGGACGTGTTGTATTTGGAAAATGAACAAAACAAGACGCGTTTTCCATTTGGTTCTGAGGCTCATCCGTTCCGTCCATGGTCTGGATTGAACCATAAATCGAAAACGAAACGCACACGGGGTTCACATGAATGAGAACGTGTGCTGCTCTGTGCTGCCACCTGTTGGCCAATGTGTTCAACAGCATGTTTGAACACCGCATACGGTCATCATTATCCGCTATAATTAGGCGCGGTAATGTGTTTCAGCTCCACTGCTGCTTAGTCAGAAAGTTTGTACGTAAATAAATGTGTGTGTTTTAAAACCCTTTTTCTGTCTATTGCAGTCGGTTCTGCTGAAGAGGAAGTGCGAGGAACATCTGTGAGTAATTGAGTAACGTTATATTCAGCACACCTTTGGGTCACGTGACATCGCCCTCTGGTTTAAAAAGCTTTTTATTTCATCCTCGATGATTTAGAGAGAAATTGAGAGACGCGTCCAACGAGCTGCAGAAGAAGAGCGCCATTATCGAGGACCTGGAGCCGAAATATCACGCTGGTGGTGAGTTACACACAAATAAGGGACGTTTTGAAAGGTTACAGGTTTTAAAATTTTACAGCTGACATGAAATTTATTAATATTTGAAAAAGAAAATGGAACTAAAGTATAATTTAATAAATATTCATCTTTGTGGGTTTAGGATTAAAAAAAAAATCAAATCATAAAGTCAAATGTAAAACTGCAGAAAGTCAGAGAAATCGTAAAAAAAAAAAAATCATCTTTACATCTTCTCTGCTTGTAGCTCAGAGGATCGAGGAACTGGAGGAGGCTCTGAAGAAGAAAGACGACGAGATGAAGCAGATGGAGGAGAGATATAAGAAATATCTGGAGAAAGCAAAGAGTGTAAGACACACACAACATGACTGGTAAATACCGTGTTAGGTTTTGTAAGGTGTGTAATATAGACATGTATTTTGGTTTGTTTTGCTTGTTTCTTCAGGTCATTCGGACTTTGGACCCGAAACAGAACCAGGGTTCAGCTCCCGAGGTTCAGGCCCTGAAAAACCAGCTACAAGAGAAGGAGAGAATGCTGCACTCTTTAGAGGTACGTAGATGTACACACACACACACACACACACACACACACACACACACACACACACACACACACACACACAGAGTGTGTTAGCAGTCTTTGACTGTGTGTGTGTGTGTGTGTGTGTGTGTGTATTTACAGAAAGAGTACGACAAGGCAAAGTCTCAGCGAGACCATGAGGAGAAGCTGATCGTATCCGCCTGGTACAATATGGTGAGTACGTGGTTAATTATGTCATCATACTCTGATCCGATTGGTCAGAAAGTGGCATAAGAGGTGAAATATGTAGTACATCAAACGCGTATGTTAGCCAATTATTTATTATTAAAGCTCAGCACGGCTTACAGCCTTCTATCTGAACACTTACTGTTTTAATGTTGAGATGATTTTGTCCTCTAGATGGCACTATTGTGCTGCTGTCACCATTGCATCTGTCTCCATGTACATATTCTAAACCGTCAGGAGTGTGTTTATGTGTTCAATAAAAGCAGAAAATCCATAATCCGGAAGGATTTGCTTTGGGGTGTAAATACATTTGAGTTGGTGCATTGGTGTCAGTATTTATGACAATGCTCCATGACTTGAAAACAGCAGATATGTGGTGCTGCGCTCACACACACTCTCTCTCTCGCTCTCCCATAATCCTCTGGTGCGGATTTTCACCTCTCTTCAGAGAACATAAATGAGGGAAGGTTGGCTTTGCTGTTGCAGTGAAAGAGGCGTGGCCTCTTCCTGCGCCTGTCAGGGCTAATGAGGGAAGAAGGGGTGGCGTGTGCACCTATCAGACTTAATGTAGGATGAAGGCGTGACCTGTGAGTTTCAATCACATCGAAGGAGGTGTGGCCTCTTAACTTGGAATTCTCAAAAGTGGGTGTGGCCTTTGTACCTGTTAGGTGTTTAATGAGGGAGGTGTGGCCTCTGTCTCTGTCAGGTGTCTAATGAATAAGGAAGGCGTGGCCTTTGAGTTTCAGTCACATGAAAAGAGGTGCGACCTCTTTAATTGTCAGTGTCATTTTAAGTAGGTGTGGCATCTGTCCCTGTCAGTCATAAAGAATGAGGCGTGGCCTTCAACATTTCAGCCTATTTGCAGTAGGTGTGGTCTCTGTAACAAATTTCTGTTATTTATTTTGAAATAACGGTGTGGTTTTTCTGAATGTTTTCTCTCTCTCTCTCTCTCTCTCTCTCTCTCTCTCTCTCTCTGTCTACCAGGGCATGGCTCTCCAGAAGAAAGCAGCAGAAGAGCGTTTAGCCAGCACGGGTTCGGGTCAGTCGTTCCTGGCACGTCAGAGGCAGGCCACCAGCACACGGCGCTCGTATCCGGGACACGTGCAGCCCGCCACAGCCAGGTAGACTACCCGACATCACCACGGCAACACTGTGGTCAAACAGGACGTCTGTCTCTTTCCCCGCAACTGTTCCTCACGCTCCCTCCTCCTCCTCCTCCCAGCTGAACGTCTTCACAGGGTGTCGAACCGAATCATGTTTACAGTCCCACTAAAATGTACCTTTTAATAAACTAGAAAGCCCCGAGGGATGTTAAATAGAGATGATCTGATGATGATGGTGATGATGATGATGTAAAGGAGTGAAAGCTTGCTCTCAGAGCAACCTCGACTTTTACGATGATTATTATTTTAAATGATCACTTCCTGGTGTTTATTAAGTGCACTCCTTTGTAGATGCAGGAAGTGAAGACTGTTACCTAAATGGCGCTCAGTTTTTTTTTTTTTAGTGTTTATTTTACATTATGCCATGTCAAGCTTAAGATTTAAGATGCAGTATGCAGCACTCCTGCAAAGAAAAAAAGGGAAAGGGGGAAAAAAAAGCTCAAAGTGATGCGTCTCTGCTTAAAAACCCCATCAATAAGGTCTTAGCTCGGAAGATGCTGATCCGGGATCAGGTCATGTTTCATCCATATTTGCTGCAGTTTTTGTCTGAGTATAAAAACAATCTGATTCTGGATCAGTGTTGAACTCGTGTCTAAAATCACCAGAGGAGAAGTCGATCGATTTAACGCCCAGCCTGTTTCTATACGTACGTGTATGTGGATTTCGTCACTTCCTCTTGTTATTATTATAAAGGTCATATACATCTATGCATTGAACGTCAAAAACAAAACATAATTTTTTTGTGTGTTGTGGTTTCGAGAGAAAAATAACGTTTTTGAGAAAACAGTATTAGGATGGAAGTTTTTCTTTTCGTAAAAAAACGTCATAGCGATTTAGTAAAGAAATGTTTTCATGTAGACAGGGTTTTAAATTTCCTCCATGTCTTTTGCTTCAACACCCCCCCCCCTTCTACCCCCAGGAACTATTACACCATTGTTGTACAGTTGTTTATTTTACAAACATTACAATTATAATTCATTAGGATTATTGTAAATTATAAATCAGGATTCAGAGAAGTTCAGATGTCAGAATTAATAATTTGGTTTGTCTTTTTGTAAATCCTAAAAGTACTACTACTATAAAAATAAATAATTTTAAAACGTTATGTTACTTATATTAATTTATTACCGTAATTAATTTTTACGGTAATAAATTAATATAAGTAACAATGTCGGTTGAATCCCAAGATCTGAGGACACATTTGACCATCCAAAGGCAAATTCTTCAGCATAGAAAAACAGAACATTATTTATTAATGAAAGATTATAATTGTTTTTCTTTTTTTCCCAGTGATTATTATTTCCGTGGTTTCAGTCGTTTATTCGGAGCGATTCGGATTGATTTCATTGTTGGGAACTAAAATTACATTTGATATTAATTCTGGTTATATAAATAACATCAGTTGTTGTCATGGCGACAATGGAGTTCTCGTACCTGGTTTTTAGAGGGGGGCGGGGGGGTGTTTTTGTTTGTCACTCGTTAGCCTCTGTCTCACTTGGCACTGCACACATCACCCTCAGTGTAAGGGTCTCAAACACGCTTTTCATATTATTTCTATTGATTATAGCAACGTCCTCTTTTTTTATTATTATTATTATTATTATTATTATTATTAATTTGCACATCACCTGATTAGCGCCAGTTATTTACCTCGTCCCGTAACAGCGCGCCTTATTAAAGTGTCCTTTCATCACCGCGCATCATCTCCAGGTCTCGACCTCCACAGGGACTGATTAGAGAGATTTCTCCTGCAACAACAATTTTTTTTTTTTTTTCAGAATAACTCGCTCAGAAGTCAGTCCGGTCTGACGCGAGCCTCATCAGTCAGTTTCCTTTTGTCTTTTAGTAATCAGCATGATATGATTCATTAATGATCAAGAAAACAAATACAATAATAATAATAAGAAGAAGAATCCTGCTCGAGGAAATAAATATAATATTTAAACAATCAAACGCTGCATAATGGTTTAAAGCGACTCGGCTTAATTTCACGGCCTATTTTGCACCAAACGGATCAGAGCGAATGACTTTAAATGGCTTATTTACTAGAAATAATTTCACGCTGCAGTTATAAATGAACTCATTATTATTTCCGGTTAAAGAGTCACATTAGTACTCGATCAGATGTCCTGCTTTTTTCTGATGAAATCAATAACTTCTTTAAAAAAAATTTTTAAAAAGAGCCGAAAAAGCTTAACACATGTAATCGTGTAAAAATCTGCTGCACGCTTCTCCTGCCTAATTAAACACTAATTTTAAACAAACGATTTATTTCTAAAACATGAATGCGTGATGCCCCTGCTGATTGAGTTTATTGCTGTTATTAGTGTTATTACGGAGCCTCAGTTATTCCTCACTCTTCACACTGAACCTATATCTGTCTAAATCATTCCATTTTACTAAATGACGGAGCACAACGGCCTGAATTGATTATTTTCCTGTAGCGGCATGCTTTCAGCTTTACTGCTAACATAATCCGCACTAACGGACGTCACGATTCATCGTTCAGCCTGAACAACAGGTGCTTCTTCATGGTTTCAAATCGCTCCTGGTCATCACATGAGTTTCACATCCAACATATTTTGTGATCTTTTGTTTGAGTATTATCTAAATTATCATAAATTTTTAGTATTTTTTTTTTACCCTTCCTGCCCTCTAGAGGGAAGTCTTGAGTCATAAAGGTTACATGCAAACAAAAGCCTCTGACGAGAACAGCATCAACAAATAGAAATCCTTGTGTGTTGCTTTATATTTTATTGATGGAAATTTATCATCACAGGTGTTGAAGTTTTACCTGCTTCAGATTTGTATGCGCTAAGACATGACTAATCAGACAGAAATCAAAAAAGCGCTCGCCCTATCATCCGGAGATCGTCAGTTCGAATCCCGGGTGGTGCTGTAACCTCTCGCAGCCGGAGGTCTAGAGAGAGCTGATTGGCCGAGCTCTCTCAGAGGGGAGGGATGAGAGGTGCTTAGTGCTCCCACATTAATCACGGCTCTACAGCCAGTCAGGGGCGTCTGTGAGCTCGCGCAACGGAGGGAGCGGATAGCGCTGTCCTCCGAGTGTGTTACGCCGCCCCCAACGGTGCGCGAGCGAGCAGTTCGAAAATATGCGGTCGGCTGGCGTCACGTGGTTCGGAGGAAACACGTGATGGTCTTCGGCCCTCCCGGCTGAGTGGTAGTAGTAGCCTTAATGTGGGAGCCCCCTAGTGACTGAGACACGACTAAATTAGGGAGAAAATCGGGGGAAAATCCAAACAAAAAAAAAAGATTCAGCTCGTCACATCCATGTTTTATTTTTGTTTATTCTAAATCCCTGAAAGTGTTTAAGACCAAGAAAACTTTCCACAAACACCGCATCGTATTGGAGAAGCAAACCAAGGTGCTTTAAATCATGTCTCGATTTTGTTTGACATAATGAACCCTCGAGGCCAGCCTGACCGGCCGCGGAGCAGCTTTCCATTTCTTAAAATCCAGTAAAGTTTAGTTATGATATTTTATGACTTTGTTGCTGGTCCGGTAATATCCTACAGTATTAAAGGCACAATTGGCTTGCCATACTGGTTACCATGGAAACAACTAGTAGCCGGAAACATAACCTGGAAGTGATGCAAAATGTTTTTGTGATGTTTTTTGATGAACATTTGGTGCATCGAGGGTTCACTCGGTCAAACGCAACACAATGTGAAATGGACTTACTGATAAAAATTACTAGAAGATCCTCGCGTTAGTCCAGGTGTCGCTGCTTAACAAGGACACTTGCAGCTTTTATCTTTTTTTTCTTTTAACAGACATAATCTAGCAGTGTGTGTGTGTGTGTGTGTGTTCACTAACGATCATTAATATTCATGAATCAACAATGTGTTTGACAACTGTCCATCTCCTGTCTCTCTCTCTCTCTCTCTCTCTCTGTGTGTGTGTGTGTCCTCCCTCCGCAGTGATGTAAAGGCATGAGGTCGAGGCGGCGCGGCTGCATGACGGTGCTCCTTGCATGACCGATTTTTCTCTCGAATAACACCTCGACAAACACTAACACCTCACGCTTTTGTTCAATCTCCAGTCCGGTTCCGTCTGCATGCGTGCGCTGCGTGTGTGAACGTCCGCTGTGTCCCAGCATGCAGCAGTCTGTGGGCGGGGCCTGAAAGCTATTGGAGAGTGACGTAATAATAATAATAACAACAAGAAGTGTTACACTGTAGAAGTATGACAAAAAAGTCTCTAGGTCATTTTGTTATTAACTCTTGTCTTCTTTTTCATATTTATTATCCCTTGTTTCCCCTTTTTATTTGAATGCAGTGTTATTTTCATGAACAAACGGTGAGCCTCTGCATGGCGTCACTTTATTTATTAAATGTTTATTTTCCTCGAGTTTACAGCCCCACCACTTGGCAAAAACCTCGCACAAGAATTGCATTACGTTTCTGTTCTTTCTTTCTGACAGAAAAACAGTATTAGGAGTTTTAAAAAAAGAAAAGAAATAAGGTCAAAAAGCAGGAAAACAGAAAGCATTTAAGTCCTGGCTGTGCATATTAGAGACCTAGCAACAGGAAATGCAGGACAGAAAGCACACCTCGTACCAGGTCTTTTTTTTTTTGGGCGTAAATCATTGTAGTATATTAGTTTTCAACATTTTGTACCCATCAGATCAGATTGAGCAACATGTTTGGTTAAAAAAAAGTCAATTATGCCAGGTTTAGGCTGCTTTCACACGGTTTCTTTTTCCCTTCCAAAGAATTATGCTTTAAAATTAGGTGATTTTTTTTGTTTGTTTGTTTGTTTGAGATTGAACGCAAGGTGTGGAGAATTCGTATTAAAAATCATGAATTTTGAATCATGATTTTTTTTTCATGAAAAGAAAAAAAGTCTTCTTGTTTAAATTCAAATAAATAAATAAATAGATTTTCTTGACCAATCTGATTGCAGTCGAGCAATTGAGGGCAAAGAAGAACAAAATCACGCACAAATTGTTGGTTTAAAATGAGCTTTATTAATAAAATATTGTGTAGTAGCATCTAGAGATTTGTCACATTTTAAATATAAATTTTTATTTATAATTTTTTAAATTTCCTCACCAATTAGATGCAAATCCGAGGTCCAGACAAGGAAGAGAAATTACATCAGTGGGGAAAAATGCAGAAGTAAAAATAATGTGAACTATATGAAGCTTTATGACGCAAAAATTAAAGAAAATATATTATATAACTAAAACAAAACTTTTTTCTTTTTTAAATTAAGCCAATTAGCGGAAGTCTGGGACGTCGCACTTTTTTTCTGCCGCCAAAAAAGAATTACTACAAAATCAAATAACTTTATTACTGCTCATCATGTTAAATCTAAATGAATCTTTCGCCTATTACTAGTAACCATACGTTCAGATAAATTAGCTGGCTGATACTGGCTAAGATTAATAAAATCGTTGATATGGTTAACGTAATATGACCAGCCTGGAAAAATAAAGGTTATGAAAGCAGCCTAAAATATCTAGCGAAGAAGTTCGCTAATTCACAGTTGGCTCGATCACAAACTATCGAGTGAACTTTTACTTAAGGACACAGAGGGACGGCTGTATGACATCAGCTCTCTAGGTCTCCAATATGTGGGTCTGCGATACTAGAATATTGTTTCCGCATCCAGTAAGGGGCGTGTCCTGTTTCATTAAGCATCTTTACCTCAGATTGATTGATGACTGTGTGGACTAACGCACTAAACTAAAACGTGTGCTGTTTATTAGCCCTCAAACTTCAAAGTCTTCTGCTGCTTCTTTCTTCGTCACGTCATGACGTCCATTTTTACGCGCCATTTTGTACCGTTTAATGACTTATTGTTTGATACTATATTTAGCTTAAGATTTGTAAGGGTGTAAGTCGAGGAACGCACAACGCGTGGACTAAACAACAGTGTTAGCCTGTTTAATATGAACCGTCCATTAGGAGAGGACCGAGACTAAAGAAAAAAAAAAAGAAAGAAAAGTGAAAATAATGACATTTTGTTTGTTTTTTTCAAGTATTATGGTTGATGTGTTTTTTTATGCATAGAAAGTTTAATGTTACATTTATGTCAAAGTAGCAAATAATCTTTCCATTTGCCAAGTTTTATATTGCTTGTATACAGTATGTACAGACGCTCTGTGTAAGGAAGAGAAGGAAATTCCTGCTCATTAGTTTGTATAATTATATAGATTACCAAAAAAAAAAAACATTTTCATCAAGAAGGTGATTGATTTTAGTTTAATTATGCGTTGCGACTTGACGGGAAAATGTGCTTCCTTTGCTGCAAAACTGTACAGTTGGTAATCAAGTTGTAAATAAAGCTTGTATAAAATTCTGACCTGTGTCTGTGCGTTTGTATTTCGGTTGCCTGTAATGTACATCGAAAAATATTGTAATGTACATCGGAAAGCATTGACTTAAACCAAAAACATCTAATTACTTTAATATCTGATCATTTATTATAATAAGATTAAGACCTTATATTTTGTTCAATTTCATTGGTAGATAATGAAATTGCAGTGAAAATAAGCAACTTATGTCAATACGTATTTTTTAAATGTAATGAATAAACAAATAAATGGTAAGTATTAGATTAAAATACTAACGTAATAATAGAAACGTTGGTATGTAAATAATAATGAAGACGTATTATTATGTTAGTATTTTCAAGCCGATATTTAACATTTTCATTTATTTGTTTATTACACTTGGCAGATGCCCTTATCCAGAGATATATAAATCCATACATTTTGCTATGCCATAAATGCCATATGCCATACATTTTTTGCAAAATATATGATAAAATTTTAATACTTGATGTATTTCATCTCTGGGTTTTATTTATTTTTTAAACGTTTCAATTGTTTATTGAATCCTTTTTCATTTTAATTAGGGGTGCCAATAATTCTGTGTATTCTGTAATTCTGTGGCGATCATGCTGTCGGACTGAATTCAGTGTTTAAATTTATAGCAATTAACAGGTCACGGCCTGTGAGAAATGGCACTAGATGACGCACGGAACCCTCGGCTGGCTACGCTTCTCCTTCCGTGGAATAATTTGGAATAATCCGGGCCGGAGATGAGGCGAGGAACAGAACACGCTCCGGCTCTGATTACTATCATGTGTGTTGGAGTGCTTCACTGTAGTAGGGATGCTTTGGCAGTTTTTGGCTTCACCGTGTCTGCGCGGATGAAGATGAGCTGGATCTTATTAAACCGAATGACACATGACCAGAGTTTGAACTTTGACCCGAGGTCTCAGAACATTCTTACTTTTGATGAACCAAATTACAGACAGACCTTCATTACGGAGGGGCTTAACTTCTGACGTCTGCTTGGCAAGTTTCTGCACATGACCAATCAGAACGCGGGATTTCGAAGCTAATTTGTAATCACGTCCAAGTGCATGCTGGAGAAAATCCAATGCAATCAGGAGCTCAGTCTGTATCTATAGTGGATATACAATGATCAGGATGAGAGGCAGAAGGGAACATTTTGTCCCTGGTGTGTTGGATGTGATGGCTAGGCGACACTCCAAAACTGCAGACGAACTGGTATATTAATAGGACTAAATGATCAATTCATTTTTCCCTTTAATGTATATTTCAGTATGTTTAGCAACACTGTCACAGTTACACTGCAGGCATTTGTGGATAATGTGGTTTCCTTAAACATTAGGCAGATTCCATTGGGCACTTTTGTCACGCACACACGCATATATCTGGCAACCCTGCTCTTGCTTTTGATATAAATAGTCTTGCCTGCTTTTGCCGGGTCACATTCCTATACAGCAGGACACACATTACAATCTAAACTCGCCATCTACAGGCTCGCAGAAATTCCTGCTGGGAAAAAGAAAGCAGTGGTACACCAAACCTACAGTTGCCATGTTGTAACGAATCCCTCCTTATAATCCGGTGAAATGCGCAGCAGCCGTCTCGCGTTGATGCAGTGCAGACCGAAGGACCGTGAACTGGGTTCACGGCAAAAGTATTCTCACATGGATGCTGCATAAAAACTTCCGGGAATGAGAGTCAGGAGTCAAAGTTAACACGAGGAAAAGAGAAAACTATACGTTCATGTCGATCTTAATTAAAACGCCTCGTATGAGGGGCGTTCAAGTCAAACCATGATTTGTGATGAAATTCCTGGTGAACGAGGGCATGAAACTGATTGACGCTTACAGAACTGAGTGGAACGCCAGATCCTTCAAAATTGACAGATAACTTGCAGAAGAGACGCAACGGTCTGTACACACAACCATTCACCAACACCACTTGCACATTACAGGAACTCGGCTGGGACTTACCGCCACATCCTCCATGTGGTCCTGATCTCGCTCCAAGACATTTACACAGGTTTGGATCATTAAAGGAGTTCCTGGGAGGCCAGCATTTCAGACTCGAAGCAGGCAGTCTGATTATGAGAATACGTTCTACCTTGATGGTATCTGAGCACTAGTGAAACACTGGGCTAAGTGCATTAGTGTACCAGGGGAATATATAGAGAAATAAAGGGAGTTTATATTTACTCTCATAACTACAGTATGTTCTGTTAAAGTTCCGGTTTGATTTGAACTCCTGTTACAGTTTTGACAAAAAAAAAAAATCACAGGTTTATACAGTATAAACATGCTCTTTCTAATATATCATTGTTGCTATAGTAACCTCTTTTTTTTAGGTAATTGTACAGTAGATGCTCCACATTGTCTTCACCAAATAATACACGGATGTAAAATAAATAAATAAATAAACTTAAAAATTGACATTGTCTGTAAGGAGATATCTTTTAACATTTATGAATCAAGTCTGCCATGTCTGTGATTTTTCATAATTAATACATTTCTCTCAGAAACTGACTTTACTTAAGGACGGTACACAACATTAAATGTAACCATAAATGCATGTAAATTACAATTCCTTAATACATTAATAATTATAATTTCTGAAGTATACAGACTGAAATGCTTCAGAACGTATTGTTAGCGGAACATGACATTGATGACGTAACAGTATATCTGCTTCATCACACCCCTGCTTTGGGGATTATTTTCTTATAAGAACATGTGCTGTACTGTAGTGTGTTATTCCCTTAGCATTAACACCCATTTTCAATATTTCAAGCTCACTCACTCCTTGTGACACTGGGTCACGGGGGGGCCTGGAGCCTATCCCAGGAGAAGGCATACACAGATACAGGCAATTTGGAAACGCCAATTAGTCTAACCTGCATGTCTTTGGACTGTGGGAGGAAACCGGAGTACTCCGAGGAAACCTACCAAGCACGGAGAGAACATGCAAACTCTATGCACACAGACCCGAGGTGGGAATCGAACCCGGACCGTAGCGGTGCAAGTGGACAGTGCTAACCACTAAGCTACCGTGCCGCCAAAGTATTTTGTTTTTCAAAAATATCAATATTAGCTTTCATTTGTCATATTTAACTTTGGACAGAAACAGGTGCAATCACATGACGTAACTAATTATCCTAATGCCGCATGGGAAAGGAAATAAAAAGTCAGATGTTGAATATTACCAC
The DNA here is from genome assembly GCA_003987875.1 of Clarias batrachus. Taxonomy (NCBI): domain Eukaryota; kingdom Metazoa; phylum Chordata; class Actinopteri; order Siluriformes; family Clariidae; genus Clarias; species Clarias batrachus. The sequence goes on along the minus strand of QMIH01001317.1, from coordinate 99,884 downwards.
ATTTTACCACCACATATTCTGAGTAAAACCTTTTATTCCCAAGGAAGATTTTTTTCATTAGCTTTATCAATGGGCCACATTGGTGTCTGTTAACAATCTGTGTAAGCAATGTACTCTATGTGCTGCGTCTGCAGGGTTGCCAGGTCTCGGCAAAACCTCCATCACAACTGCTTCTCAAGAATTCCTAAAACTTGCTTGAAACGTTTTGTATAAAACAGACATGTTTTCCTTATTTTTCCTATTAGCACATGCATTGTAGTGATTCCAGTTGAGTTAAAAGGTTTCACAGTTTCCATAAATCAATGCCAAAGTACACTGCTGCACTAGGATTCAGACTAAAATATCACCCATGTGCTGTTTAGATTATAAACACACACTGCAGACTATGGCATAAATATTGTAATTTGGAGTTTTTCTAGTAGAAACTTTGACTGTGCCGTGCAATACGCTTATTTTTATTTTAAACACATGTTCTCTGTGATGCCAGTGTCCGGTGTAACAGTGTGTCTGATGCCGCAATTTCCCTTCCTGTAGGAAGATTTTTGCCAAATCCTTTTAGAGGAAATTAGCTTATACATGTTTAACAAGTCACTATGAGTCACCGAAGGACGTTACAGACTTATGTCTGTATTCATTGATTTGTTACAATGTTTTGTGTATCGGATTAGACGTTAGAGTAGATTGCAGTTGTTTTTCCTGAGTGTCATGACAGAAAAGCACTCGCCATTTGGTCTGAGGTTTGAGTAATGATGATGCCACAGCTGCCTGTGGCAAAGAGGATAAGAGCGTAAACTTATCCATGTTTTCTGGATAGAAGGAATGGCATCTTATCTCTTCTGTCAAGCACAGTGAAACTAGCCAGTCATGGGGGTTTGTAAGCTCATGCATGGAGAGGGTTATGGGTAGTGATGGATCAATGAAAACAGTGGTGGTTAGAGACTAGTTGATGGGAACAGTGGTGGTCAGGAAGTAGTTGATGCGACCAATAGTTGTTAGTGATTAGTTGATGGGAGCAGTGGTGGTCAGAGACTTGTTGATGGGAACAGTGGTGATTAGGCACTAGTTGATGGGAGCAGTGGCGGCAAGAGACTAGTTGATGGGAACAGTGATGGTTAGAGACTAGTTGATGGGAAAAGTCATGGTTAGAGACTAGCTGATGGGAGCAGTGCCGGTGTGAGACTAGTTTATGGGAACATTGATGGTTAGAGACTAGTTCATGGGAACAGTGGTGGGTAGGACTGTTTGATTAGAACAGTGGTGGTTAGAGACTAGTTGATGGGAACAGTCGTGGTCAGTGAGTATTTGATGGGAGCAGTGGTGGTCAGAGACTTGTTGATTGGAACAGTGGTGGTTTAGTGACTAGTTGATGGGAACAGTGGTAGTCAGAGACTAATTGATAGGAACAGTGGAGGTCACTGACTAGTCACTTAAGTCATTTAAGATGAGTGACTAGTTGATGGGAACAGTTTTGGTCAGTAACTAGTTGATGGAAGCACTGGTGGTTAGTGACTAGTTGATGGGAGTAGTAGTGGTTTGAGTCTAGTGGTTAGAGATCAAAAAGTGAAAACAGTGATGGTTAGTGATCGGTTTATATGAACAGTGATGGTTAGTGATTATTTGCTGAAAACTGTGGTGGTTAATGATTGGTTGATGAGAACTGTGGTGGGTAGTAATTGGTTTCTAAAAACAGTGTTGGTTAGTGATTACTTGATGAGAACTGTGGTAGTTAATAATTATTTGATGAGAATGGTGGTGGTTATTGATCGGTTAGGAAGAACTTTGGTGGTTAGTAATCTGTTTATGCAAAAACTGATGGTCGGTGATCAATGATTAGTGATTATCTGTATAAAAAAAATATGGCACTCAGGTTACGGACTCTGTTTGGCTGTGACATAAAATCAATACGAAAATGAGAAAGATTTATTAAGGCAACAGTTCCACCTATGGCAGAGGGAGCTGACAAAAGGTGAAAGCATCACTGCTTGTTATAGCGCATAGATTCAGTAAGTCGGTAAATCTGTGCAAAGCCATGAAAAATGATTATTATTGGCAGACTCACTGTGTGATCAAGGCTGCCTGCCAGATCTGACGTGTAGCATTAGGCTGCATTCACTTACCCCGACTCCTTTGGCCTACTGATGTCATTTGGAAAACAAATAAATTAGTCCTGTCACTCAAAGTGAAAGCCTAATACTTATATTCTGGTGCCAATCTGTTAACCCCTGGGGACATTCTGGCCACACAACGTTCTCATTAATGAACTGTTCAGTTTGAATTTCAAATGGGGTGTAGCGATGACAGGAACAAAGCGCTCTATGGAGACAGAGGTAACATGCGACTGCTTGTTGGGGGGGGTGGGGGGATGGGGGGCTGTGGGGGCTCCAAATCAAGCCTACGTAATGTACTACTCTGCTGAATTATTTGGGACTTCATTTAAGTGACTGTAACTGTAAGAAAATCATGATCTTTGAACTTTTGATGGTAAGCTAAAACAATGACCTCAGTTTTAATTTCAGCAGTCGAAACTATCTCTCTGGAGTGTATCCACTTAATGCAGATGTAGTCTCCAAGAAGTTTTTTTTTTTTTTTCATCTCTTACTTGACAAATGCATTGGTTTCGAAGACTGATATTTTTGGATTAGTGTTTTGTTATTTTAGCCGCCATTGCTTAGTGGATGTGCTTTTTGGCTAAGCCTTAATTAAAAACACAAATGAGGTGACATAACATGTGGCAGGAGTCATCCTTCAAATTTTAGAGGAGCTGGTGTATTATGTATGATCGTGTGGACAGAGATGCTGGATGGTTTTCCAGTGTAAAAAGCAAAAAAAATTACAGCGAGTAATCAAGTCCAGGCTAATTTTTGCAGAAGCTTAGAATAAGCATTACCAACGAGCAAAGCATGCATGTTTGCTGTATCTGAGCTTGTCCTGGCAAGCTTTGAGGAAAGCTATAATGTTTGGGACTTTATTTCATTGTTGTTGGATGGCTTAAAGTTATCTATAAGCACCATTTCCATCATATCTGTTTGGACTTCCAAACATCTTAAGACAGGAGGTGACATGTTCACCAGTGATCGGTTTAGTACAAGTGTTGGTAGTGTCATAAAACCTTTATTAATATCTTCATTAAAAGCTGTGACGTTTATTTAAAGGCATCAATGGGAGGACAATCAAGAAATTGTAAAATATCTATAATTATAGTAGTGATGATGGCAAAACATGAATGAAATTTTATACATTTAACAGACAAAAAGAAACATTAGTACCTCAACCCCAGTTAAAAAAAAAAAAAAAAATCTATATATATATATAATTTTTTTTTTTTTTTACCAGTTATATGTATTTTTTTATATATAACTGGTAAGATACAGTTATCTGCACTGATTATTGATGTAATCAGAACGTTGTCATTGCTTTAATCAGACGTCTATTCATCGTTATATAATCTGGCATGGAGGACACACATTACAGCATGGTCTGGCATAGAATTTGCCCATACTGGGATCATGTTGTGTCATGCAGTGTGACAAAGAATAATCCAAAACATACTGGTTGACTGGTGTGGGTTTTTCAGCAGTGTGTGGCTAGGGCTGTACGATTTGATAAAAATTTTTTTTTTTTTAAGTACTTTGCAATTATTTTGACATATACTGTATATTGTGATTACGATTTCAAGTGCAAATTATTAACTATTAAATATATCTTATTGTCTTGAAATGTATTTATCTAGGCAAACAGTTGGACAAATTATCTCATTAATTGGATATTTGCAAATATTTATTGAATGACTCAAAATGATAATAAATACATTGAAAATAAATAAATAAATCTAACAAAATTATTTTTTTTTTGTTTTTGCCTGTAATGAATTGCAGCCTTTTAAACAATTGCACAGGTCGATAGTGCGATTTAGATTTTTATGCAAATAATTGTGCAGCAGTTAATATTTAAGCAATAGCAGAAGAGAGAGAGTGTTGTTGTACTGAATATCAGAATAGCAGTGATACAATTGAAGATATCACAGCTGTGCTGATATTCAGCACAGCAGCACAACCCCGAGTGTGATATTGCATTTATTTATACAACAGTTCCACAAACACCATTTATTATCAACAGATTTGTTGTATTATTTGTGTGTTTATCTAATCAGTAATTTTGCACATATTCCTCTGCTACTGGTGAAACTAGCATTGAGATGGTGACTGGCAGTTAATGCAGTTATCAGGGGTGAAAGTCGTTTTAAAATCTTACTGGCACTATGTAGACAAAAGGTGAGGAGAATAAACCATGGAGGTGGTGGAAAGTCCTGTAAATCATAGGTTTCTCACTGTATTTCCACTTATTCTGCTTTAGAATAGTTTAGCTATGGTAACTTCCACTGGTTTTAGGGTTGAATCCCAAATAGTGTTAAATGGAAAGCTAGTGCATAGCTCTGTAATGTAGGTAATATAATCGCTTGTTCCACACACAAAGTAGTGACCTTGATTTAAAATGCCCTTTAAAGAAGGATTTGGGATTTAGCCTTGTGTTAGAAGCTAGTTAGCTTTGTAGCTCGTGTAAGCTTTGAACAAAACAACAAGGAAATTCAGATTAGTAAGCATGATTTTTAAGATGACATAATGTTATTAGGTGTGCTTTCTTGCTGAGATTGCTTCCATTGCTGGTTTTGGCAGCTCAGACAGCTGCCTTCTTCTCTTTCCAGCATTGCGGACTGTACAGACCTACTTTCATCCATGCTGACTTTTGATAGTATAATTAACGATTGTTAAAACACCACTTATGCTTTATATCACTACTCGTGGAATGCTTCTTGTCCGATCAGATTACTTTGTCAGAACTGTCGTATTCAAATATTTAGTGAGCATGGATGCAGATGTCCGCTATAAATAAGATACCATAGAACAATATTTGCGCAGTCCTTGAGAAGCACAAGAGAAAAACACAAACTTGTTGAATGAAGAGAACAGTTCATTCAAAGAGCATGCAGATTTTCTGCAAAAACAGTAATGATGTTGAATGTGAACTAAAATAAACTTCATACACAGACTAAACTGACGGCTACAATGGTTGTTAGTCACTAGTTGATGGGAGCAGTGGTGAATAGAGACTAGTTGATGGGAGCAGTGGTGATTAGAGACTAG
>QMIH01001317.1:34309-94068 GCA_003987875.1 Clarias batrachus | reverse complement strand
TGATGGGAACAGTGGTGGTTAGAGACTAGTTGATGGGAACAATGGTTGTTAATCACTAGTTGATGGGAGCAGTGGTGGTTAGAGAAATTAAAAACAAACTTTTATCTCCTACAGCTTTATGCACTTTTATTAATTTGTCATTGCGCTATGCAGATTACAATGAATTGCTTGCTATAGCGCTTAGATTACTGAAACAATCAACCAACCTGATCACCACTTATCAGCGATTCCTAGATTGCATTTAGTTGATCACAAGGTTGTGGTTATATTTTCACCCCACGTTTAATTAATTTGGCACCAGCTCTGCTCAAGCAGAAAGCCAGTGGTGGAAGTCGTGGCCCTTCGATCTCAGCCCTGTAATGGAAAGGAGAAATGGGAAATTGAGGTTGTTCTCATCTTTCTCCCATATGTCCTTATATTCTTTCTGTCCTTAACACTGAGTTCATTTCCAGTGTGTTCATCCATTTAGAATACGTGTGGATGGAGCAATAGACTCACTTCACAACTTGGCAGGACACTGCTTCACTCCTCATTCAGATGGATGTGAATGTATAAGTGAAGCTATGGCCTCCTGTCATGACAAATTGTAGATTAACCAAAAAACACAACAACGAACCGACCACGCGCCCCAATTCTGTCTCACTATAATGTGAGTCAGTGTGTCTTTGGGAGTTTCGTAATAAATGTGTAAAAATAAGACCGCTATAGATCAGGTTAAATGTATAACCACAAAGGTGAGGGAGAGTCCCTGAAGGGAGGATCGGAGAGGGGAGATAAAGCCTACGTGAGCGATACTTCACTGAGCTGATCTCCACGTCCAAGCTGAATCCAAATCAGTCACGTTCTCTCTGAAATATCGCTCCCTCATGCTTGTCTGCCCTTCTGCTGCAACACTTCAGCCAAAATCTCAGCTCTAATTACGCTGTCAGTAATTACGCACATCAGGACTACAGCCAAGGCAGTCTGTTCCACAGTTCAGAGAGTTCTCCTGACAGAAACGTTATTGTAATTTATTCTTATTCAGCATTCAATCATTTGAAATTTCCATGGATGATCCACGTCCTGAATACATTCTCAGCTTGTTCACGTCATGCCTTGATTAGGGGAATTACATGCTTCTGAATGAGTTGTAAAGAAGCCTTTAGAAATATTCTTCTTTCATTTAACTCAAAATTACTCTTCGGGAACACTCTGGATTTCTCTGAAAGCTCCATTTTGAACAGTTGGGGGGAAAAATGACTTCTGCAATTAGTAATAGAATGCCTTTTAAACATTCCCTGTCATCATCTAGGATTAACTGGATAATTAATAATATAGTATGGATTAGTTTTTCATCAGAAAGGGAAAAATATATATTTTTTAATAGAAACTACTAAATTCTAATGCTAAACAGATAAACAACTGTAAGGAGAGTCTTTTGTTAATATCATTATCCTGGTCAGAGTTACCTTCTAATCCAGAGTGTATCCTACGGACACTGGGGGAAAGGTTTGAACACACCCTGGATGGAACGTCAGTCCATCCTTTACAGAGAGAATACGCTACATGGACAAAAGTATTTGGCCAATCCTTCAATGACATTGTATTAAATTACAGAAACTTCAATATGGAGTTTTTTTCATTTATAACAGCTTCCACTCTGTCCACAAGATTCTGGAATGTCTCTGTGGTGGGAATTCATGACCATTCATTCTGTAGAGCGTTTAAGAGATCAGCCACCGATGTTGGAGCATGAAGGGGTCATCCCCAAAACTTTTCCCACAAAGTTGGGAGCATGAAATTGTCCAACATGTCTTGGTATGCTGAAGTATTAAGTGTTCCTTTCACTGGAAGTAAGGGGATGAATCCAATTCCTGAAAAACAACCCCATACCAGTTCCATCATGACTGTGAAATAGTGCAACATCCGTAAAGACATGCATGAGCGAGTTTGGTGTGGAAGAACTTGACAGAGTCCAGCATCTCGTCCAACATCAGTGTCCGACCTCACAAATGCGCTTCTGGAAGAACGGTCAAAAATTCCCATAAACACAGTCCTAAACCATGTGGAAAGCCTTCCCGGAAGAGTTGAAGATGTTATATATGATGTTACACAACATCATATTAAACCCTATGGATTAAGAACCAGATGTTACTAGTTCATATGCATGTGAAAGCAGGCGAGCATATTTAGCAATACTTTTGGCAAAGTAGTATATATACATATATATATATATATATGGTTCTTCTGTAAACTGTCGCTACAAAGTTGGAAGTGCACAATTGTGCTTTTATGTCCATTGTGGCTGGAAAAAAAAATCATAACTGCTGTTATTTTGGTTAAGACTGAGATCACGATTATTTAATACAATAACTCACTGACTTTGGAACCATGAAAGATTTATTTAACTTTAAATAAAACAACCTGGCGTTTTTGACAGGGGAGATAAATAACGCACCCTGGATGAGCATGAGTTTAGTGAGGTACGAAAACGCACTGCAGAAGGATGTGATAAGAACTCTGATACTGATACAGGGTCGCAGTGGGCCTGGAGCCTATCCCAGGAGACTTATAGCTTAAGGCGGGGTACATTCTGGACAGGATGGCAATCCATTGCAGGGCACACACATACGCACATATACACACATGCTCATTCACACAATTTGGGGATTTCTGAACGCAAAATAACCTAACTTGCTTATTGTTGGTCTGTGGGAGGAAACCCACCAAGTACGAGGAGAACATGCAAACTCCAGTGCTAACCAATATTCCACTGTGATGAGAACATCAATGCAAATGTTAAAGAATGCAGCACAGTAATCATTTAATCTGGATTGTCTTCTGGTTGAACTGAAACTGAAGCCTCCTCGTCATCGCAATATTAGTACCCGAGCTCTCCAATGCTCTTGTAGCTTTATGACCGCAGACCCACACCATTTCTACAACTCTTGACCATATAGTGAATTTGATTCTTCTTCTTCTTTTCAGCTGCTCCCTTTCATCAGCGAATCATCTGCCTCCATCTAGCTGTTTCCTCTGCATCCTCTTCTCTCTTCACCAACTACCTTCATGTCCTCGCTCACTACATCCATAAATCTCCTCTTTGCTCTTCCTCTAGACCTCCTGTCTGACAGTTCCAACCTCAGCATCCTTCTACCGATATATTCACAATCTGTCCTGACTTTATCTCCAAAGCATCTAACATGCGTTGTCCCTCTGATGCACTCATTCGTGAGATATAGTGAATTTGTTTGACAATGGAAAAAAAACATCAGTGTCCAACATCAGAAACCTCCTTCAGACTGGACATCACTAATCTTTAGCAAGCTCCAAGTTCTCGTAACAGAGGTCGTTGCCATGATCCCTTCTTAGTCAGTGTTGTAATCGATCCTTTCAAAATACCCCAAATCCAGCCGCTGCCAAGTCCAATGATACCATCAAGTCTCATAGGCAGGCTTGACTTACTCCTACTCCAGTTCACTGCCCATCTGGACCTTCTGATTCATTCTCTTTACTGGAAAACCTGTTTCATGTGGTTGCACGGTCTGTTACAGAGGCATGAGCGTCCTAGGCCTGTTGTTCTATTGAATACTTCCTCACGCAAGCCTTTTCAGCAAAACAGCCTAATTTGTGTGAATGAGTAATGTTTTGAAAATGCTCTTCTATGTTTTTACAAGCGCAAACTGCCAAAACCGATCGAACAACTGTCTCTAAGGGGTTTTCTCAGTCAGGCCTCCAGCTCGACCACAGTCGTACTCCCGAAAGATCCGGTGCCATCGAGCTGCGTATGCGCTTGGCCAAGGGGACTGAAAGCCATTTTAGCCTTGTTCGTTTTCACACGGCCATCCGCATCCAGCAGGGCTGGTTTTGCTTTGTTGTATTAATATTAATGGTAATGAAATACGGCTGTAAACGGGGACACCACCTGCTTTTTTCACCCCCATGCTGCGACTCTCCTCGCCTGCCCGTCTTTGAAGAGAAAGCCTATACACCTCAGCCCCCATTAGCGTGCCTAAGGTCTGCCGACGCTCCGCGGGACTCCTGTGGTCTTTGGCCTCCACTTCAGGCAGAGCTCTCGGAGCGGGAGGTTAAGTAGGTGTGTTGAGCGCAGCAGAAATGGCTCCATGATCCACTCCCTGATCTTCACAGACGCTGACTTCTCCCCTCTCAGAGACTGCGGTGGATTTGGCTGGAAACCTCTGTGAATAAGAGTGCTGATACGACCTTGGGATTTTATACAAACTGCTTGAGTGCGAGATAGTGGGAACTCTGTGTTAGAGAACACGGTTGGACACGGTTTCATGCGCCGTTGCGATTCGTGCATCAGCATATTTGAGGAAAGATATCGGTTTGTGTAACTGATACAGAAAAAATGTGAAAAACAGAGTTGTTAATGTTCTTTCCCATCTTATTTATATTCTTCCTCTTCTCTTATTTTGTTTCTACTTATTTGCAGTCTCTCTTCTTTTCTTTTTCATTTAAAAGTGATTTAGTTTACATTCCTTTTTCCTTATCTTATTTGTAGATCTTTCATGTCAATTATTCCCCTTGTTTTTGTCGTTTCTATGCCTATTGCTCTATGCCTTTTGTAAATTATTTTCCTTTATTTTCCTTTTCCATTGCTTTTTCTTTAATTTCCTTTGATTTTCCTCTCATTTTCTTTCCTTTCATTTTTTTACCTGTTCTTTTCCTGTCCTGTCCATTCACTTTGTAATTTCCTGTCTTTTCCCATCCTCTTCCTTTTCCTTTCCTCCGTAACTTCCTCTCCTTTTCTTTCAGAATTTGTTTCCTTTCCATACGTATAATTTTCATCTTTTCCTGTCCTTTCCTGACCTGCTCCTTTCCTTTACTGTAATTCCTTTTTGTAATGTCCTGTCCCATCTTTTTTTCTTTCCTTACTTACGTATCTTTTTTTCTCTACTATCTCTTTTTCTTTAGCTAGCATTGTGACCAGAGACAGACGAGGTTACAGTTTCTGTTCAGAGTACCGTCCTAGCCACAGATGAGGTATAGTGTGATGCTGAAAGGATTTTGAGTACTTTAATGGAGTCCAGAATCTGGCTTCATGTGTCTGGGAAACTGGCACTGAACACCGACACCAGAGCCAAATGATGGCCCTTTCAGATCACCGAACAAGTGAGCATATGTCTTACCTGTTTAGTTTGGAAGAAATCCTGACAGATTGGCCCGGAGACTCGCTTTGATAAAAATGCTCTCAGATCTTTGGCAGTGAAGCGTCCGGTCTCCTTTCAAAATAACCAAAATAAATGGGCTGGAGGTTAACTGATGTTTGAGTGGAGATTTGGAAAGTTCATCTGTGTCCACCTGGCTCGGCGGTGATGTGCGCAGTGGTCAGAACGATCGTTTTTTTATGAGCGTGCATTTAATATAGAGAGCAGATGCGATCAACATATGAATTAAAAGCGTGATGAATAATTTATCAAAGCCACAGGCCGGCCTCCTCAACCTCAAAGGAGCAGTGGAGATCTGGCTGTGTGTGAAACAAGCAATAAAAGCAGCCCTGAAATGGATTTAATGCTGGCGAAGGAAAAAGGTTTTCTGTAATTATCCTTACAGAAAACTCAGACAAGAATAATCATATGATCATAGGAATTTTACACATGTGGTTTTTAGATGTTTATTTTTACATTTTTACATTTTTCATATGTAGAGTTAAAATTTCACATAACATATATTGTATGCTTTATTTTCATCTTTAACATGTGACTTTATCACATTATTATTTTTAATTTAATTCATTTCAGTTTTTTCCCTTTGTTTAACATAAGGTTAATCTATTTCCACATGTTCATTTAGTTAATTATGTTTGGTCATGTCTATATGTTTCATGTTTGTTTTCCTCTTTGTTTTATCACTTTTTTTCTTCCACATTCATTCATCGCCTTTTTAGTGTTTGCACTCTTTACTTTATTTGTTTTGTGTGTGATTGTTTTCCACCAATTTATCTCTTGATATCCCCCCCCACCCACACACGCATAATCTCTCTTACTTTTTTGTATTTTTTTCCCCTTAAAATGAAAGTTTACATTTTTACTGAATTTTATTTTTCAAGCTATTATCACATACATTTTTTTTCACAGTTTTGTTTTAAATTCATTAATCACATTTGAGTTTAAGTGATTTTTATTTTTAAATAATTACATTTAGACTATAGTAGAACTAAGTTTCATTTTATTTAAAATTATCACATTTATATTTTTTACATGATTTCATTTTTATATTATTAACACATTTTTTTTTACATAATTGTATTTCAAAATCATGAGCACATTTATGTTTTTTTATTTTATTTAAAAATAACTATTTTTTTTACATAATTATATTTTGAAATCATACATTTTTCATGTCATTTAATTTTCAAATAATCAGATTTTCATTTTTTGCATGATTTTTATTTTACTCACTCATCATCTATACTGCTAAATCCTGTATTCAGGGTCATGGGGGGCCTGGAGCCTATCTCAGGATACACCCTGGACAGGGTGCCAATCCATCACAGGGCACAGACACACACATACACTCACTCATTCACACATTACGGGCAATTTGGGAACACCAATTAGCCTAACTACATGTCTTTAGCCTGGGAGGAAACCGGAGTATGCGGAGGAAACCCAGCAAGCACGGGGAGAACATGCAAACTCCATGCACACAGAAAGGGGAATTGAGCCTAGCCGGGGATCGAACCCGGACCCTGGAGGTGCAAAGCGACAGTGCTAACCACTACACCACCGTGCCGCCGGTATTTTTATTTTATTTATTATTAATTTAATTTATTCTAATTAAAATCACATTACTATATTTTAAGCACATATCATTTCATATAATCACATCACATCTAGCGCTTGGGATTTTATTACATTATTCATTTGTGTCCTTGAATTTCAGGGTGTAATCTCATGATCACGGTACTCACATAATCACACAGATTTCTTTTCCCCACACAGCAGTAAAATTAATATTTTAATTATTTCAAAGCTACATTTAAAGAGCTTAAAGAGGAAAATAAAAGTTACTGCCTAACAACAGGGAAAAGTTTATAAGAACCTCAGAATTTTATTCCCTGCTCATGGAAAACCAGCGTTTCATTTTATTTGTTCACGTTTCCAAATGTGTGAGCGCAAATATTTCAGATTTTACTGCTGAGGCCGGGAGATTAAAACTGAATTACAGCAAGCAGACGGAGGATCTTTCCAGAAAAACAGCAAGTCTAAAAAAACACTGGACCACAAATCTGTGTGTGTGTTTATGTGTGTGTGTGTGTGTGTGTGTGTGTGTGTGTGTGTGTGTGTGTGTGTGTGTGTGTGTGCGCGTGTGGGAGAGAAACGCAATTCACAACATCGTTTCCTCCATCAATTATCTCACAAAAAAAGGGAAATTAATCACAAATAACTGAGAAGAAATTAGGTCACAAGCTCCACAAATCAAAATCACATCTGTGGATGTTTCTGAGATTAAAGGATGGAGAAGGGGGGGGGGGTGCAGGTGTTCACTCTCATTCTCTTCATACACACACATCCTCTCTCTCTCTCTCTCTCTCTCTGATTGTCCTTGTCCGTGTGTTTCATCTCACCTTTGAAGCGTAACTCAGCGTGCAGTAGCTACAGGTGACGCATGTTCTTCCACAGCTGAACCTGGACATCCAGAAGGTCTCAGAGACACTGTGTCCTCAGCCCACACTAATCATTTGCTCAATTTATTTTATTTTATTCATAATTTTAATTCACTTCCAATGTCACATGTTCGTAAGGGTAACATGTGCATTATTAAAAATGGCACATTACATAACACATCATCACTTTCCGTCCAATCAGAATCAAGATCATAACTGCTATAACTGCATGCTTCGAGTCTCACAGTTGCCAAAAAGATGAAAAATCTTTCATACAATCTTCTAGAAATTTCTGTTTGACTCTGCCAGACATCACACACTCCCTGACTTTTAATCATGTCTGGGGGTCATTTAAAAAAATCCAGTTTCCTCTTTGGATTTTGCTGTGTTTTTTAAAAATTTTTTATAGAGCATCATCTTATCAAAAAATACATTTATTATTTTTAATCTTTCGCATTATGGACCTCTTGAACCTAATACAATGATTAGTTTGCAGACTTCGGCACTTGGCTATACAGTATGTCTGAAGATTTCAAGTGGTTCATTATAGGTTTTAATGTAATGTTTATAAACTGTGTAATGGAAATCATTTCAAATTTAAGATAATTCTAAGAAAAAACACACAAAATGTTTAATAAATTAAATAACAATAAAGTTAATTTAAAGGCAATACTTTTATAATTGCATACCTATAATTCATTGAGTTAACTATAGCAATTGCAAATATATGTGCACTGGTGGCTTAGTGGTTTCTCACCTGCGGTACAGAAGGCCCGGGTTCGATTCCCAGCCACTGGATGCAGTGCCGATCTGAAGGCCGAATAAGGTGGGAGGGTTGTGTCATAAATGACGTCAAGTGTAAAACCTGTGCCAAGTTGTATGTGAATCTGATCCAATTCCAATCCCTCCAATCCCGTGATCCCTCGGTAGGAGCAGCTGAAAGACTAACAACATAGCAATAATTTAAAACATATAGACCTTAAAAATACATATACTTATTTTAAGCTTTATTTGTTGAATGTTTATTTTTGTTTGAATATTGATTATAGAAATTAAAACCTCTCCTTATACAGTACACTTGGAATTCAAGGTTCATTAATGAAAATGCGTTTAAACATCATTACCGATAGCAAGTTTAGTTAACCCTAACCCTAACCCTAGTTAGAAAGTTTAAGATATGTGATAATTAAATCATTAATTTGGACTTGGCATCTACAGTATGACCATAGCAATAAAACAATCACATTATTTATTTGGATATAAAATGAATTATAGCAATGATAGAATTATGAATATTATTCATAATTTAACAAATCTTTTTAAAAAATAGGAATTTAATTATTGGCTACAATTTAAAATCTCAAATTTTATCATTTAAACGGGTGCATTAATGTAAAAATCCACATTTTAGTACTTTTTTAAATTGCAGCTATTTTAATAATTTATTTTAATTGTTTTTTTTTAATTTATACAACCAAATTATATATTTTAATATTTAATGTCCATTAATGCAAACATAATGTATTTATTTATAGCAGATAAAAATAATAATGAATGAATTAGAATTTAGATAGTACTAGCAAGAGAAACAATTAAGCTATGGATATAACCATAAACGTTATGCTAGCAAATGTGTTTCATTCATAAACAAAGTACGAAGTAAATAAGTGAATTGAAGCAATTAATAACTATAATTATTACACGATTAAATAATTCATCGTAGAAAAGTAAATCGAAGTATGCATGTTAATTTCATTGTTCAAATTTACTTATAGCAAGTAAAAATAAATAATTAATTTGAGTTTAACTTGTCCTGCAATATTTAAATAAAAAGTAATTTAACCATTTATTTACCTGTAAAGGTAGTAATTGAGGGGGAAATATGTATGTATTAAACAATTTTACTGTAAAGTTAATTATACCAATAAAATATAATTTAACAGTTGTTGTTTATAGAAATCTACAATATGGCTGGATGAATTGAATAACGCAGTCTTAAATTTAAACGCATTCTTGAATAAAGCATTTGAATTTAAAGTTAATTATAGCAATCCCAATCATTTTTAAGGTACACATTTTGCTTTATTTTGTTATAAACACGCTTGCTGACGTGAGTACATGATGCTACTCGAGCCATCATTCAGTTTCTGATATTCTGTTAAAGTGTATGAAAGCTTACTGTACACATGTCTACATGACATCATGTAAAACTATAAAGATGTAGTAAATCTATTCCTAATCAGCGCACTCCGTAAATAGTAACTCTGCGTGTGAGGCAGTAGAGCTCGACTTGTGACGCAGCCCGTACAGTGACGTGTCTTGTGCTTAACTTAGTTCTGAGTCAATAACATGAGACCAACAAATTTGACTTAGCCTAGCTGTAAGGCATGCACGTCCATAAGCGGCTAATTACGCAGCTCCAGATGGGATCCCTGCTTAAATGGAAACAGAAACCCATGAAAGAGCATGTGTTTTTTCTTTCGTTTTTTTTTTTTTTCCTTTCCAATCCAGAGCAGACGTTTAACATGAGCGCTGTTCAGCACGGTCGTTTGTCCTGCGCCTGATTACGCATCTGCTGTCAAGACTCAGGTCCCGGGCCTGCGTGGGAATGCCCACCTACACGTGTATTAATCTTTGTATTTTTTCCATAGCCTGTGAAAATAAACTTTACGCCAAGCGTGTGCCGTGCCGCCTGAAGAGAGCGTAGCTCAAGCCGATAGAGACCAGCGATTCCAACCCCCTCCAACGAAATGGCTTTTAGTGTCGCTGCACGTGGTTTTGATTGATGAAAATGCCAACATTAGGATTAAACGAAATGAGGAGGGAAAAAAAAATCCAGAACTGGTAATTTTATAGCCACTTTATTAAATTATGACATATTTAGCTTTGGGTTGGAGAAAAGGTGGGTGCTGGTGTTTAGCTGTGCGTTTGTGAAGCGTAGAACCTGGACTTGAGAAGCTTTCCAGAAGAAGGAAGGAGACTTCCAGCGTCATTATGATCAACACAGAGGCACTCGCTTTCAATTACGTTGCTAGACTGGAGCTCGGCATGGCAATGAATCTTAAACGTTTAGCCTAAACACACCGCTTGATATTTGAATTCGGTGACATTTTGTGCAGACGGGTGATTAATGACACTTTCAACATAGATTGCTTATTCTTTTCCGATGGGAAAATGCTGTTCAGGCATGAATCACGGCATTATTGAGACCTGCCTTTGTTCTGTAGGATGGAACAGAATTCATGTATTTTTATTTGCTTGATATTTTTATCACAGGATTCATTTTATAGCCAAACATTTGTGCACCCTGACCATCACATAAATGAAATTTATCCCCAAACATTTACATTACATTTGGCAGACGCACTTATCCAGAGCGCCTTGCATTTTTATCTCATTTTACATCTGAACAGTTGAAGGTTAAGAGCCTTAATTAAGGCCCAATAGTAGATGGTGAGGGGGCTGGAACCTGGAACCTTCTGATCGCCTTAATCAAAGAGATTGCTCTGCACCAAACTGTTGCAACGTCACCCAACACCAGCAATGCTCAAGTGGAGGTTCTTATAACAGCAAAAGCAGGAAGTAGATTTCAACAAATACATATGACTGTGCTGGATCAAGTGCTATTTTATAATCTGATGAATAATGAAAATGGAAGTCATGTTGTTAAATTAGGATGATTTATGCACCGATGTATCGCATACGGTAGGTTGGCTCAAAAGTCTGGATCCCTAGGCAAGCCAGGAAATGCTGTAAAATTCATCAGCGACTTCTCTATGTAAAGAATTCTGTCTTCATTCAGACAAGTTCTATTCAATCTTCTGTGGATAGATTAGAAGAAATTTGGGGTCTAAAAAAAATGCATGGGAAAAAAATTGTGCCTTTAGTTATGGATCATAAATCATACAAGCTTTATTTTTTGTTTTAAATTAAAAAAAAAAAACTCTTATTTTATTTTACACTACATCATCTAACGTTTGATATTAAAATAGAAAAAAAAATCCTTCTGCAGTCCATATTTTCCATGTTCGAGGTTTAAAATCGAAGTGCTTGTGATTTTGAAAAAAGAAATAACAACAAAAAAAATCTCAATTTAATCCAAGCTCTATCAGACACGGTGGTCAAAATGAGACTGAATCTTATTGAATCCTATTGAACCATTACTGAATATTACCGAGACAGGTAGGAATAAAGAAAGAATAAAAGAGTCGCTTTAGCTACTCAGCTCTTTGATTGTCTTATTTTATCTAATCGCTTAAAATTTTTCATTTTTCGTTAATGTATTCCAAAAATGTGAAAGTTTATTTCAAGTTTAAAATTCTAAGACCTCCATGGTCTTTGCAAAAAAATAAATAAATATATATATATATATATATTATTATCAATAATAATAATAATAATAATAATAAAAATAATAATAAAGGTTCTGTAACATGAAGAACTTTTTAAAGCAGAATTCTAAGGCGTGTGTAAGTGCTTTAATACTGATCAGAGCAAACAAAGTGAATATAAAGTTTAAATGTCCGAAACACTGCGGCTGGAAATGGTCACTACCCAACCGGTCTTTAATTTGCATGTTATTGTGGTCAGGAATGACTCAGAGCTTACTCAGACTTTAGAGAAAGTCTGAGGAAGACTTCGCACTGAATATATGGACCACAGATCGATCGTATACACAATACACACTATAGAATGCAATACGTCGACAATACTGATACACTGATCGATCAGGAGAAATTGAGAATGATCAACAGTTTGTCATTTTTCTAAACCACTTAAAAAATGTTTTATAAATGAGTATTGAAAGCATCGTGCTCATTCTAGCATTCATACATGCTGTAAGATATAGAATTTTTCTTCCCCCCAACAGATGAAGGATTCAGTCTCATATGCGATCACTTAGATCTTCACTGCTCATAGAATTCAAGATCACAAAGTGGGATTTAATTGCAGTATGTATTATATTCTGCACAGTTAATCTCTATATCATCAAGATTCCCATCCAGTAATGGTGTTTTTGCACTTTTTCACTTTCTGGGCTAAACTTCTTTAGATAATAATAAAAAAAAAAAAGGATAAACCAGTATCTTGAATCTGAAGGCTGCTGTAGCAATTAAAGCCACAAAGTGACAGCTGCGTGCTTAAAAGGATCGTCTCCCCATCTGCATTTCCTCACCCAGTCTGTTTGTGTTACTGGAAACGTATTCCTCTCTGGGAATCTAAAATGTGAAGAATCTGCATAGTTCACACTACTGGTGTCCTTTATTTTTTTTTATTATTGTCCAGATGTTTCACTGAAAAAAAAAAAAAAAGAAAAAATGTAATGCTTTTCTCATGCCTGTTGCTGCTGTTAACTTTTGACAAATTCATATTTGTGTGAATTAAAATTTAAGCTAGCTCTTGTGAACTGTGAACCTGCGCAACACTACCTTCGCCGTCCGAACTATCCCAGGATCCTTTGCGAGGCATTGGGAAGAGACGCTGGCGGAAGCAGGATTCATAGAATACGTTTTCAAATCTACTGTAAGTACTGGCTTTCATCTCACTAACAATACGAATAAATTTGAAAGTATTATAAATATCATAAGAGACAAGGTTAAATGTTGTTACGTGGCTGTTAAGCATCTCAATTTCTAGTAATAAGGGATGCATAAAAAAAGGATTCATCAAAATTTCAGACTTCGTAAGAGTACCAGCTGCACTTGAGTTTGAAAATTTGCTTTATGACATGACAGTCAGGGAAGAAAGAGCTGGCGATGTACAGTAGAACACACCGTCTCATTTGGTTTCAGCCTTCGTGGGCTACGCAGTCAGCTTCCTTCAAGGGATGTGGCCCAGAATGGAGACAAAGACTATGATATATACATCCCTCACTCATCGTCTGTACCGCTTTATCCCGTATGCAGGGTCGTGGGGGAGAACATTCAACCTCCATGCGCACAGACTCCGAGGCGGGAGTTGAACCCAGACCCTGGAATTGCAAGGTGACAGCGCTAACCACTAGCCCACCCTGGTATGGACATGAACTACTTACAGTAAATGCTTTAGATCCAGGAAGTGAATGTTAGATGTTGTATAATAATTCAGCTAATTCTGACCTCTGCTGCCAGGGATGAAACATCACGAGGCATGTCAGAGACAAGTCGATCCAGGAAAACTCCTCGGTACAGAACTTTCCGTGTCTGATCTTTTAGCTCCGAGTATACATCATTTATTGTCTTCAAGCCATGATCTTGATGATTGTGATTAATGTCCACCAAAAAACCAACCCTGTCTATTCTTCATCGGTTCTATTTTGATGGATTGGCATCCTGTCCTTATGCCCTAAGTCTCGTGGAATAGGCTTTAGGCCCCCCAAGACCCTGAATACAGGCTAAAGAGAGAGAGAGAGTGAGAGAGTCAAGTGGATGAAGTTCTTTTTCCTATGATTAACGTCTGAACATAAACTCTTTCTTCACTTTTATTCATTTGTGATTAATACGCTGGCAGTGTGACAACTAATGAGTATCATTTCTTCAAAATTACATTCATACCTTTTCCTGGGGTGTACAGACTTTTGCAATTGATGGTAAATCTGCACGCTCTATGTGCTCAGACTTCCTGTTACCGACACAAAGTAACCTCAACTTCACTTTAATGGACTGACTAAGAGCTTCATCCTCAACAAAAAAAATGACTTGATTGACACAACAAACCTTTTTTTAGATTTAAGAGGAATTCATATTGCTTTTGAAGTCTGTGATTCATCATCCTTGGTCCATAATGTCCATCTGTGCGTTGTCCTTTCCCGGCAAGCCTGAAGAGAGAGAGGGGGAAAAAAAAAGAAGAAAAAACCCATTTCATTTTCCCTCTTTCCCGCTCGAGTAATTCATCAGTCACCCGGCACCTCCGCCGCCCCACGTCGTCCCTTAGAAACCTTACATATGTGATTGTTCATAAAGTGTACAGGGCTGCTCGTATATCACGGCTGCGCGGACGCCGTTTCTGCTGGCTCCGTGTTTGACATTTCGTATCACCGCAAAGACACCGTGTGTGTAACAGAGACGTCTGTGCGGCGTTACAGTCGTCGACAGCCGACGCGTAAACTCTGCAGCCGATGCATCGAAGGCGTTTTATGCAATCTGTGCCACGGCCATGCAAATAAACAACAGCAAAATGAACTCCATCACTCTCACATCTGATCAGCTTCACATCCAGGAAGAAAAAACAAACATGTAATAAATGTAGCAACACCGGCTAATTGTTTCTAGCTAATCGCGTATGTTATAGCTGGTAATAAACACACTATAAATCATCATTTATTCAGATGTACAAACCCTCTGCTGTAAATCAACAGTGTCAAAGCGAGGCTTTGTGCTCCGGCCTGGCGTAAAGAAAACTCATCTTAAACGTCTGATTTAAAGTTTATACAAACTCTGATTCGGAGTGTATTTGGTAATGAGTTATTATACTGCAGTGCTTTTTAATGTATTTTTTTTTTTTTAAACTGATTCATTTTATTTTAAAGCAGCTCTGACAGTAATTCCAGCTACAAGACAAATGATATTAATGTATTTATCTTTACGCTTTATCGATTCACACAGGAACTTATACAGCTCATTCTAAACATAAGCAAAATGTGTAAAAGTGCCAGCTTTCTATATGAAGACTGTAATAGTTACAGTATAGCCAGTAAAAGGCCCTTAAAAGGTCCTATATATTATATATCACTAAAGTTAAAACTCCTTCTCAAAGATCCTTAAAAGTGTGTGCACATAATGTATTTTTTATTATCTCAATCTCCCTCCATTCACTCACTCCTTCTTCAAACCTGCTGTTTCATTGTCTATGCAAAGGAGGTACTGATGAGCCTAAATTATTCTTTTCAATGTTTTTTTTTTTGTATGAACAGTATGAAGACTGGATGCTTTATCCAGTCTTCCACTTCCCCCAGCTCTCTCTCTCTCCAGCCTATACACACTACTGTACAGGTTCAGATTCCTCTTCTTGGTTGATGAGAGTAGAAACTCTTCTCATTCACAAGTACACAAACTTGTTGTGTGTTCTGAGATGCTTTTCTGCTCAACACGGTTGAACAGTGTGCTCGTTTGGGTTACCTTAGCTTTCCTGTCAGGTTGAACCAGTCTGACCTCAGACATTTCTCATCAACAAGGCGTTTCCACCCTGAAACTGGGAGTTTCTTGTTTTGGTTTTAGGAACCATTTTGTTCAAATTTAAAAGATTTGTTTTTCCTTGAACAAGATCAACAAGATCAGCGGTTTCTGTAAGAATCAATCCAGCCAACCTGGCACCAACAACATTACATTTCCATTTATGCCATTTATCCAGAGCAACTTACATTTTTACCTCATCAGACATCTGAGCAGTTGAGGGTTAAGGGCCTTACTCAAGAGCCCAACAGTGGGGTTTTAAAGCTGGACCCTTCTGGTCAGAGCTACCCTCTGCATTAAAAACTCAAGTGTTTGCTGTCAATCTACATGTGCAACCATTAGACGGAATAAAAACTGACACCGGGTGGCATGGTGGCTTAGTGGTTAGCACTGTTGCCTTGCTCCTCCAGGGTCCGGGTTCGAACCCTGCCTCAGGTCTGCCTGCATGTTGTCCCTGTGCTTGGTTGGTTTACTCCCACAGCCTAAGGACATGCAGAGTCTGCCAAATCGTATTGTGTGAATGAGTGTGTGTGTGTGTGTGTACTGCGATAAATTGGCACCGTACAGGGTGTACCCCGTCTCGTGCTTGGGATAGGCTCCAGGCCCCCTGTGAAAAAGTTAATATGGAGAAGTTTTTTTTTTTTTTTTTTAATTCATCAAGTTGTTGGACTCTCCAAAGTGACCCCTATATAGTAACTCAGCTAGTCACTCCTCTGGTCAACCATAAAAAAAACTGAAGACATGTTATGTGCTATTATTTTTCCAAATATTTCAAGCAACCTCAAACCCAGCGAAGTTCATTACATCTGAATAAACCCGAAGCCTTTTTTTTTTTCTTTTTTACGAGGGCAACAAACTGTTCGCACGTTACGTTTGAAACCACTCGAGCTTGCTGTGAACCCAACGTCCACGGCGCACACGGTTTAGCGTCCAGTCAAAGTCATAACTAATAAAACATACACCAAAAGTGAATCATTAAATCATTTTCCCCGAGACTCCAGGCAGTGATGGCTAAATCAGCGGAGACCTAACACATCCCGAGGTGGGTTTCTCCAACCAAATCAAAATGAATTTCTTCCTTTTTGGCTGAAGAAGCGGATTTTTTTAAATGTACCCATAAAACAATACGGAGCATGGTCGCCAGATACTGAATCATGATTTTTTTTTAAAAAAAACATCTGGGTCTTCATGTTCCACAAGCAAAGCATGAAGAACGGCTTCGGTTCTTGCGGGCGGAATGAAATGCGAGCCATCTGGTGCCCACCACTGATCCATTAAATGTGTTGAAACTCAGAGTCTTTTCATTCAGCATTCGGAGAAAACTTGGAGAAAGCTGTGAAAAGCTTCGCTGTAGATGTTGTTGATCTGACCCTGAGCAGCAAAGCTCCAGATGTGCCCTGAAACGCCTAATCATTTTCTCCCAACTGGAAGAAACGGGTAATGTCTCGTACGTGAACGCCGTTCTGCCGCAACCTTTAAGGAAGTTGACGATCGTGTAATAAAATTCCCCTGGAGCTCAGCACTCTCCTGAACCGGCACCGAGCCATTTGACTTACTCAATAAAACGAAACATTCCTCATCATTTTCTTCCCTTTTAACACACGAGACTTAGACTAGATAAATAGTTTGTTGCTTTTAATCACGTAAACAAATCATAACTCGGTGCAACGTACTGTAAGTTACTGGAATGTGTACAACGGTGATATGGAAAGCTTTAGAAAGCACAGGGAAAAAAACGAGCCAGTCTGAACCATGAAGAGCTGTCAAAGAAGAATAAGCTAAAGCTATATATTTAATAAATTAAACAAATAGAACAACAAAAAAAAACATTAGAACCCGAATTAGGGAGATTTGAGACAGAAGAAATGTTTGTTAGTAACTTATTTAGTCACAAAAATATAGTGAATCTTATTTATATATAAAAATGAACAAAAAAGCATCCATTTTTATTAAAATTCATGTCTCTAAATTACATCTATGATACATTTGGTATTTACAGAGCCTGCAGTCGATTGCAGAGAATCAATCATCCTTCAGAAAATGAAGAACACATCAAAGGAAAAGCTACAGCAGTCTTTTTCCCCTCTTCAGTCTCTCTCTCCTGTCGAAAGGTCATGCTTTAGCCGCTCAAGCCGCTTAAGCCAAGGAGGACGAGCACCTGAAGGCACAACGTCAGCACGGTGAAGGACACGCGACTCAATGAGGAGGTGGAGCCTGAGAACGTCCTGTCGTGATTGGACCTCCCGCGATCTTGCGAGTCGCCCTCGATGGTGATGTAGCCGTCGATGATGCGGACGACAGGCCGGGCCGGTTCCAGCGTCGTGCTGTGGGTGAATAATACAGGAGATATCAGATTAGGATGCTGTTTTGTCTGGAGAAATGTTTAAGACCCTGAACATCCTGATTCTTTTTTGTTTGTTTGTTTGTTTGTTTTTTTTGGGATGTGGGTAACACATAAACATCATTTAGGTCTTTTAACAAACCTCACCAAAGCCAGAAGTGGTCGAAGATTTCTCAGATTGAGTCAAACATCCTGTTATTTCAACCGTTACTTTTAAAAACAATGAATACAAATGTAAACAACAACAACAACGACAATAAATTATGTCCAGTTTGCATTCCAGTGCTTGTTCATTGTTGTTAGTGACTAGCGATGGATTTTTTTCCCCCGAATTAGTACAAAAAACAAATGCAATACGAATCTACAGCTCCTACTGTAATCATTCCACAAACATCACATATTTCCAACAAATGTATAATGACATTTTTTAAGTTTCATAATAAGTCTGTAATTACATTAGAACATTATTTCAACAAATGTAACAAATTCTTGCAAACGCAATAGTAACTGCTATAATGTTTCCAGGAAATGTGTTACGTTAGTACGGTATAAGCTGTTATAAGGTTCAGATTTGGATTATTTGAGGGGTTATTGAATTGGAAACTACTTTGATTTGTATTACGATTGTGTGATTTTTACATTGAAAACTAGAGTTTTGTATTACATTTGTGGGACCATTACGTTAAAAACTGCAGATCTTAATTACGTTTGTGGGATTATTAAATTAAAAACTGCAGATTTGTTTATTACATTAAAACGTCATGGCTTCATATTATGTTTGCAGGGTTATTACATTAAAAGATGCAGATTTATAATACATTTGTGAGATTAATACGTTAAAAGCCACAGATTTTAATTATGTTTGTGGGATTATTATGTTCAAAGGTTCAGACTTGTGTTACGTTTGTGGGATTATTACATTAAAACATGCAGATTTGTATTACAATTGTGGGATTATTACATTAAAAGCCAGAGATTTTAATTACATTTGTTGAATGTTTAAATATTCAGATTTGTATTATTTTTGTGCGATTTTTACATTAAAAGCTGCTTATTTTTATTCTGTTTCTGGGATTTTTCATTAAAAAGAGTTTACATTAAAAAGATGCAGATTTAAATTACCATTGTGGGATTATTACAATAAGGATTGCAGATCAGTATTACATTTGTATGATTATTGCATTTAAAAATGCAGTACTACATTTGTGTTTATTACATTTCTGGGTTGTTTTTACGTTGGCGAGTGTAATAACACTGCATTTTGGCTCGGGTTTTATGGCAGGCATACACACGGTTTGTCTCCTCCAAATAAACTTTCTTGCTTTCAAATGCTGGGAAAAAAATTCTACTCCGTGATGGGAAACAAAGGCTGGAATAAACACATGCTATAGCAAAATCGGTTCTTTGGAAAGGTAAGCTCTCCAGACTCTTGATGATATTGAGATTTGAGCCACCAGTTTATTTCATTACGATTCCAACTGTTCTCTCTCAATCGCAGCCAGGATTGTTTCTGGATCTTAATTAGTCCCAAACTGGCACCAGTTCCGATAAAGATTTCCTGCCATTATTAACAAAATATTCAATCAAGACCCAGATTACTGTTAGTTCAAAGCATAATCTTTGATTAAAACATTCAGTTGTGGCAAACAAGAAAATGGTTGCCATTTCTATCTTTGAAAAAAAAAAAAAAAAAATCATTATTCCAAATACGTAAATTTTCAATCCAGGTCATATGCTTGTAATTAACAATATTTATTTTGCATTGATTTGATTAGCTTTGGCTGCAACACAGGTGCTTGAAGTTCTTTCATTTTCTAACCTCCCCATTTTAAATGCAACAGAGGTTTACTTTAGCTTGATTCAAGTCTCCTAATGCTTTTTGACAGCTAGCATTAGGCCATGTATCAAAGCAATAGCAAAAAAAAAAAAAAAAAAGCGTCTATTCATCCACACACTGCAAACCATGGGGTCAGGGAAGGGGACTGTGGGCTGTTTTTTAAAGTTACAAATGAGCATGAGTTTTGAGAACGATGATCGAAACATTCAACACCGACAATTTCCAGTTGGAATGTTTGTAATAATCCATCACGGCACAGTCAGGTTTGTTGTGCAAGCTTACGAAATGAGCAGTCACAATAAATACAGGTATTTTCCATCCGGGGAAAAAGAAAGAAAGCTGTAAGTAAAGATTTGGGTAAAAATCTGGCACGGTTCGAGGCTAGCCTGCTTTGGGCTTTGTGTAACAGAGAAGAAAAAGGCGAAGAAAAATCGTCTTTTTAAAATTTTTTCCAAAAGTGAAATCACATCCACTTCCTTCAACCCTGTCAACAGTTTCGGTAGACCGATGGTACTCGGAGGTCCAGCTAGTTTTTTCCCTTTGCCTTTATGAGTCCAGCTGGCTAAAACACCATGGCTTGTACACGTTCGCTTCAAATTGTAGACAAATTAATTCGAAGGATCCTCCAGAGCCCTGCGATGATGACGGACATATGTGCGTGAGCAGGAAAGAGAGAGAGCGAGAGACACTAGGCTCTCTATAACACGGCGCCTGGACAGCGACTCGCTCGCCAAACGTTTGGGTCCCAGCTGAGTTTCTGTGCTACAGGTAAAAATAAATTCAGTGTATAACCAGAAAATATTGTTTGCTTTTACAGTCTGGGTTCCACCTGCTACGGCGCGCCAGAGTATATTTTAATAATCTGTAAAAGGGATATTTTTTTCACTAGAGAGTAGATGGCTGTGAAATATACACGGTCCATCAGCTGGAGTTTAAAAAATAACAAGAGACAGGAATATCTGTCGAGTGTATGTTTGGTAGGCATCCATAGAAAGCCATAAAACAGAGGCCTGAATCAATTGTACACTTTAACGATAGTTATTCAGTTCAGCTACAGATGCTGAACAAGTCCTTTATGTATCTGATTATCAATGATCTAAAAACCTCTTGATTCTCATCAGGTCACTCGTCTAAACGGATTGATATCCCCTGAGAAACTGCTAAACGATGAAGACCTTGTCTGTCATTCTCTGTGAGGAAATCCTCAGGTTTCAACTGTTTGTCCATGGGCGTTAACGCAACATAAAGGATCCTTCTGTGTCACCGATTGAGAGACCAGTTCGGGCAGAGGCAGCGCTGCAGGGGGACGATGGGATTGCCGTCTCGTGTGTACGGATGTATGCATGAAGTGTGAGACGTGATAGCGGAGGAGCCTCCAGGACTCTCAGATGAACGTAACACCTGCATATCAGAGACACACTGCTTCCTGCCAGACCCTGTCCTCCCTTGCCGGCGCCTTGGGCTAAACACCCCTAACCAACACTAAACTGTATGCACCGAGCACAGCTAGATCAGCTGCATCGAAACTCTCGCTTCACATAGGATACGAGGAAACATCCGGAAACGTCTCGTATGATGGAAATGGATAGTGTCTTTTAATTGTGTCGAATGTGAAATGAAGCGCATGAGGAACCGGAATTTTTGGATTTCACCTGGAGAAGTCATAGAAATCCGTTCCGATCGTAACGGAAAAAATGCTGTTCGAGCCTTTCTTTGTATTACATGGGAGTTCTTCTCTATTCATTTTCTCACACTCAAAAGGAAGTCGAGTATTTGGATGGCCAGTTGAGGCCTCCTGAGCAGGTTCAGGTTAAGGTTCTTAAATAACCTTCTGGACTTTTGGGGCAGGTCTTTTACAACTGAACTACAGCATTATAACTACCTTCTTTGGTTCAGACTTTTGGAAGCAGTTGAAAGCAAACAGAATTGCTCAAGGTCCCCCAGTGGCAGCTTGGCAGTATGGGAGCTGAATTTACCCAGTGGCCTAATGCATTAACCATTGCCATGTCTATGTAGAAGGTGTCTATCAAATTTTAATCAAGTTTCTTCAGTTAGCCTTCAATGGTTTCCCTGTCAGAAAAGGTGCTAGGTTGAAAACTAAATTGCTAAACACCTGACCAACCCCTTTCCAATAATGTTCAAGCTTCAAAGAATTTAATTACTTATTAATCCCCATCCTTACCTTCTACCGTATAAATGATTTGAAAGATTTGATTTGTTCTGCTCAACCCACCTTTCCTCCATGCGGACCCAGAGGTCATTGAACTGCCGGTGGCGTTGCTTCTTTAGCCTGTTGCGTCGTTTCTTCTTCAGCTTGCGCTCCACCTTCTCGAGAAGTTCCAAGCTGTCTGGGAGCAACAAGTGGGGTGGAGGGTCCTCCTCCTCCTCCTCCTCCATGGGGCGCCATTCTCGGTCTTCATGGAAAAAGGCTTCCATTGGCGACTCCACATCTGATGCATTGTCGTCCTCTTTGTTTGTAGGACGGCTTGATCTCTTGCCACTGTAAAGGAATGAAGAGGAGTTGAAAGGAACAGCAGATTAAACCTTGTCCTGGATAGCAGTGTGGTTTAGTGGGTGTTTTCCCCACTGGAAATCCTTTCTAGTCTAAAACTATGTATAATCACTGTATGGAACGCCACCACAGCATGTTCCGCTGGAATTGGTTGAAAGAGAAAATTGGATTCCGTGAAAGAAGAGCTTATTTGCATGCTTGTTAAACCAACGATTCAGACAGATGTATCATGACCACTTTTTGAATTTGACTTTTTTTTATTTCGACCAGACACATTCATAATTTAAGAGGAGGCATCTGAAACATGCATCACGTCAATACTGATCCAGAATCGTCTATTTAGACGCTATTTTTTCCATTTAGGACTATACGACGGCCCTAATTCTCTGAGGTTTGTGCACTTTTTTTGTTTTTTAGGAATCGAAGATGAGATTGATGAAGCAGGATACTACTGTAGCTTTCTGGAGATAAAAAAGAGAGCATCTGCTTGTAATCGGAGCTCAATCTGGCTCCAAGAAACGCAAATGTATGCGGCTTGTAATGGCGTCTGAAACATTACAGGCATCTATTATAGCGGCAATGGCGCAAATAAGTCGGGACGCTAAACTTCGTCAGAATTTTTACATCGGGACTTTCTGGACCGCAGGTTTCCAGTGTCTCCTTCAATCTGGCAACCCATCCATTTTATAAATGCCTCTGTGTGCGCGCACTTGGCGTGTGTACTGAATGTGTGGGTGCTTATATAAGAGGGGAAGCAGAAGAAAGAGAAAGAGATGAGGTGGAACAGCATTCTGTCCACTCCCTGAATATTTCTGATGATGACTTGATAAAGGGATGAGATGTTTTTCTTGGGTGTCCAATGACCATCCAAACTTTTTTATGATATGTGTGTGGGTGTGTGTGTGTTATATGGAGCGTGAGACGGGAGTAAGTCATTTAGAAGAGCAGAGATGAACAGAACGATTGTGTTATCTGATACGGAGTTAGAGATAGCCACCCAGAAAGGATAAAGAAATAGAAGTGTTCAAATCCTTTGTGAATGCGTACATTCCAGGCGTTTATAACCTTTTAGATGTTAAAACACGAGGCGAACTTTAAATCAGACCGTGACATTTAAGCACAGCTCCCCTGCGCTTTCACAATATTTTATAGTCTGTAAGAACGTCACGTTAAAATTTATTTGCTTGTTGATATAAAGCATACTATATGCAGCATATAATTTTGGCTTTGTAGCGCAGGTTAGGGTTCAGGCACGCCAGATTTTAGGAAGCAGGAGTCTATAAACAGGCAAAGCCACAGCACGGATTTCATGTTTGAACCCTCTGGAAGAATGTATAACCGCCCCGAATGTTTATTCACTGCTGATTATGTTTTGGATCGCTATTGCCGATATATACCAATGTTGGTAAAAAAAAATTACCAAAGTCATCATGACAATAGCTTGGGATGGTTCCACTAGAGCATGCAGGTGGTCTTGGACTCGGCTAATGCAGGCAGTTTTTCTTTGATAGTTTGTGACTCCATTCACAATAGATTAGAACTGAAATTCCCACAAAGAATTTTGTAACTGAGTACAGAACTATAAAAGTAGACTCCATATTAACTTTAACACCTCTCTAACATTAATGCCCCATACCTCCAGGGTTGGGGGTTCGAATCCCATTTAAGGGGATTCTGGGTGGGTTTCCTCCTTCCATAATAAAAAAAGACATACGATATAAGGCTGATTGGCATGTCCAAATTGGCACTAGTAAGTGACTGGGGGTGTTAATTTGTGGCCACTCAGGGTGTACCTTGCTTAGTGCCATGGGTTCCCATATACAGGACAAGTGGTACAGATGATAGATGGATGGACGTTTAGTTGGTGACTTAAATGATTAATCAAATTCTAAATGCCACAACGTGACTCCTAGCATGATGTAGAACAACACAATTTGAACAAAAAAAAAATCAATATTAATAAGCTCTGTCTTGAGTCTGATTCCAGGATTCGTCACGTCTTTTTATAACTGTCTAACGTCGTGCCACGGTTCTGGACTCGAGCATGACCAATCGCCATTATGTCTTAACACTCAGGTTTGATCAAGCTCATAAAGTGGCTGGCATTTTCTTATTTCCTAGTGTATTTCTGAAAATCTCTGTCTATAATTTAGAATAGCTGTTATATTATTACCAGATTTACATCAAGCTTCTCGGAATGCCTTTTATTTCCGTTCTCTCAAATCACAATTAAGCAACACATATCGGGTTCTGTGAAAGTTGTGGCAAAGTTACAGCTTTAGACTAGTGAACCGTTCACACAAAGGCTCCATTCTGGCCCACAGCTGGAGAACCGGCACAGGCTCTGCAGTTGATTATATGCCCTGGTTCATTCAGGCGGCGTGGGATCGCTGATCTGCGCTCTGTCAGCACGACACAATTCTACACTTTCACTCGATTTTGTCTGCAGTATGAAAGCTCATCTGGTCCAGATTCTCTTTTAAATCTTTTTCATTTTCTATTGAGCATTTCTGTTTGGCATGCTACACTGACACAGAGTTTAATTCAGTACTGTAATATCACATTGCACCAATTAAACTTGTACTTATCTAATTAGATATATATATATAAAAAACTACATCCTTTTTAAAATGTGCCTTTTAGCCAAACTTTATGTCTGTGTAATTAAATTTAAAATCTTCTCATGAATTTTTATTTCTATTTTTTTGCTAAACAGGTCATGGGATATTTACAGGTCATTGGGTGTATCTACCCATAGGAACGTTTAGGACCACAGTATTTGCTGATATACTGTAGTACCTTACCACACTGTGGTACTGTACATGGCTCTACCATGGTACAACACTACATGTTCTACAGTATGGATCCAGAGTACTACTACGTACTGTCATGTGGTATTATGGAACACGTACTGTACCAGAATACTGTTAAAATAAATGTTATGCATGTTCCATCTATGCATCCAGAAAACTCTGTAGTCCAACTAGGGACTGTGGATGCCAATGGCGACCACTGTATTTTATTCCAATCTTGTACAACCATGATAGGACCTCTGGTCAATATTCACACACTTGGGAACACCAACTTTGGGAGGAAAACAGCAGGAAAACCCACCAAAGCACGGGGAGAACACGCATACTCCATGCCCACAGACCTGACGCGGGAATCAAACTCAGGACCTGAAGTTGCAAAGCAACATTGCTAACCACTAAGCCACTATGTCGCCATGTAGTAATATTTATATAGAATGATACCACTTTATGTACTGTAAAATTAATTCAATACCATACCATTATGAATGATCAGATTTAGTATAGTACAGTAGGTACTAATATATATGCTGAACTTTGGTAGCCAATGTGGTACTCAATAAGTACCATGGTATTCACCAGAGTATTATTGTACACACCATAGTTACTACATGTACATTTAGTAATTACTACTTTATTACTAAAGTGCCACATTACATACCCTGGTACTCTGTAAAGTCCTTTGATGCCTACCATGGTAATGTTTGAAGTACCATGGTGATACTATGGTATATTATGGTATGTACCATAGTAAAATCTCTTCTTATATAAAGTATGTGTATATACTGTACCTTTCACTGTTTCTATATTGTTTTCCACAACTAGGCACATTTGCTGTATTAAAATATACATCGTACTACAATTCCTAAAAAAAAAAAAAGATTGACTGCATACCAAATATTCGTTGCTATCTAGTGCACAGGAGCCACTGTTGCTCGAGCCTAGACAATGACTAACCTAGACGTTTCCACCGTAAAAGCCCATTAAGATTGGTTACACAGTTAGGGGTTCAAGAGCAACGAGGCTCCATTTTACTTCACACTATAATGGTTACAGAGATCCCTGACAGAGGCCACAGAGCCATGACCCTGACTCTGATCTTACTCTATAAATACTGCCCCTCTGACACACGGTTTATTTTTGCAGCCAAATCGCCACCATCGCAGCTCCAAATGGCTCAATTAGGTGATTAGCGGATTACAGTCAGCTGCTGGTATTAAACATTGGCCGCTTGGTTGCCTCCCTGGTTTGTTGGCTCAGGCTGGTTGTGGAAGGATGCGGCCAACCAGGCAGCCTTGAACTCATCTTTGATGATGGACAGAGACATGGACGGACTCAAAAAAAAAAAAAAAAAAAAAAAACCAGAAAGGGAGGCTTATTATCGGGAAAATGTTCCAATTATTCACAGACTATCCGAATTGAGTCGAACATCTGTTTCGCTGCAATTGCATCAAGCATCAAGCGAAGCGCTCGCAAAACAATTTCCACTGGATTTCCAGTCCAGGAAAATAGGCCTTGAAATAAATAAACAAGACGCGAAGCCTTCGAGGCAGAGCTAGCTCGCAAGCGAAGCGGTGGCACGTGTAACTTTACACCGCTGTAACTGATCAAATATGGCTGAACAGGCTCTCAACCATTTCACAGGCTTTATGGGAAAGTCATGGTGTGATGGCAAATTTGTACCGAGCATGTCCGCTTCCTTCTCTTCCTGTTCTCCATTTCTTTTTTTTTTTCTTTTTCTTTGCTTCTCCCAGGGCTCGGAGTGAATTCCAGCCAAGGAAACGAATTTAAAACCGCACTAGCTCTTGAGCTAATTGTGTCGACGCTGTTAGGAAACATAAGAGCGCAGATTAGCATGCTCGTGGGTCTGAGCGTGTTTGAGAAACGCTATACTCCCACCGGAGTGCGGGATCAAGGACGTGGACTCAGAACAAAAAGCTAAAAACAAGCAATTTAGCAAAAATGAACAAATTAAATACATTTTTTTCTGATGTTTTTCTGTGGTTTGTCTCAGAAGTAGAGAGATCTAAACAATCTGTCATGGTCACGGTGGCACGTTCACAGTCGTGTTAAAATTTTCTCAAGGCAAACTATACAGTATATAAGTGTGTGTGTGTGTGTGTGTGTGTGTTTCAGTATATGTTACCTGTTAATGGGCTGGCCAGCTGGCGTGTGCTCCACCTCGTAGCCTTGGCTTCTCAGAACATCGATCACTGTGTTGTTGCCCAGGAAGTGACCTGCAATATAAACACTGGCTCAGTCATCAGGCAGTCAGCTCGTCCAACACGCAGCCCGGAGGCTCGCCTGGCAAACTGATAATTCCCCCATGCGTAACTGGATACAGCGCGGGAGCGGCGACACACAATGGAGCAATACTTCACAATCCGGCCTAAAGAGCTGACCTGAATAAACACACACTGGCACTTGTCAGTTTACAGGAAGCGAGTGTTTGACACAAGCACCTCTGTCAAAGGGCGAAAAATGAGGCAACAATGGCGTAGCGTAAGTGATCCCTCGAACCCTTGAGCGTCTCGGAGGTTGGGAGATTCCCTACAACAATTGGATATAGCAAGCCTTGTCCATGTCTGGCTCCAGAAAAAGAACAGATTTTAATGCTACATCTCTCTCATGATGCAGTGCATCATGAGAGAGGGTAAATCGCTGCTTTTGAGAGGAAGCTGACAGCAAATTGCAATCTACAATAGTTCTACTTAGATAGATTATCTGCCTGAGAGGTGATATCACACATGGGCCAGGTAATGCTCGATTCCGATTGGTCGGTTAATCATTGGAGTTGATCATTTTGTATAATGAAGAAGTCCGTGATTTGTAACAATTTTAAGAAAATCTTCAGCACAGAGGGGCGTAAAAGAGAAGTCTTACTTTTTATTTATTTGTTTTTTAAAAAGTGAGGCTGGTGGAGAAACAACTTTCTATAAGCAAGAAGAGCAATTTGATCAAACATTCCACAACTTTAAATAACAGTAAATACAAACAGATAAAAAAATCATCATTAATAAATGATTACTGTTGTATAAGAGGAATCAAATTATCATAAAGTAATCAACTTTATTATGCTCGAGCCATCACAGAACACAGGTGTTGATTGCTTTCTTGTAAGAGCGTACCCCAATGTGTTTTATTACTAAATGTGCAGCCAAAAAACACTTTCCTGCTTTTGATCTCGGTCTCAAGAAAGCTGAAAATTTTATGTTTGCACACAAAAAACACATCATCACGCACAAGTACATCCTTCTAGATTTTCACAGTTGGACAGGAGTAAGTCATTCTTAAAGGAGAATGCTCTTGAGCTCTGAGGTTCTCCTCGGCGATTGGGTCAAGCGTCACGGCTTGATGAAAGGCTGTGCTTTTGTATGGCCGAGCGGCTTGGGACAATGTGACCCCGTTTCCTTTGTGCGAAACAGGGGGAAAGAGAGAACCTTACCCTGTATTACCCTGGGGCAGCTGGGGGGGTGGGGGTGGGAGGGGATGACGGGTGCAGGTCACAGAGCTGACCGATTCGCTTGCTCTAAGTCTCTTTCTCTCTCACATACACCAAAAGACTAATGACGGTATGCTGATACAGGAATCTAATGACTGAACACCTTTTGATGAACAGTGCTATGTGCTAACAGTTTGTCCCCCCACTTGCCATGTTGCAACGATAAGCAAGTATTTAAGTATTTAAACTACACTCACACATGCAGAACCCAGCTGATGAGGATTAACGTGTGGCTTTAAGCAGGAAGCTTCTAGCTTTGTGCTCTGAGACTTATCCTTTAAGCCGCTCTCTGTTAGTGATCACCGACTGCTGGACCTCCCAGCTACAGTCCTGAAGCTCGCCAATGACAGATCAGAGGGAAAAAAAAAAAAACAGTGTTCAGAGATGAAAGTTGTTAGCAAAAGCAGCTTTTATAAAAGCAACAGTTTGGCCCGGTCCTTTATAGCAGTTAACATTAGGATTTGGGCAGCAGCTGCAAGCTCGGCTCGCTCCACATCACTATAAAAGGGCAACTCTGAAACCCCGGAGAAAACCCGAGCGAGGCACGATGGATATGAGGTTAATAATAATCGTCACGCTTTTTGCCGTCCGGGTTGGAAGAACGTCTTGGTGACAGGTATCTGGCACTTAAACAGCACTCAGCGTAAACCGATCTTCCATTAGCGGATGATGTGAGGTCATGAAATCAAACGTTCACTTTTCCACTATTAATCTGAAGCGAGGCTACAGCGCCAGAGTGAAAGCACGGGGGAACACGTGCCAATCAAAACCTTGCCTGTAGGGGGTGACACGAACGATATTTTCTCAATCTGTCAAAACCTGTGGCGGGCAAGTAGGCGCTGAAGAATGGCAGGCTCTTAAATGATTAAGCACGTCCAGCGTGTAACCACGGAGTGGTGTGGAACGCCGAACGGGTTCTTATGCGGC
Organism: Clarias batrachus; assembly: GCA_003987875.1. Classification (NCBI taxonomy): domain Eukaryota; kingdom Metazoa; phylum Chordata; class Actinopteri; order Siluriformes; family Clariidae; genus Clarias; species Clarias batrachus. The sequence goes on along the minus strand of QMIH01001317.1, from coordinate 64,377 downwards.
TAGTCCATTAGTGTGAATTATAAACATACATCCATTGCGCAGTCTCTAAATCCAGACGGCTCTCGGGTTCTCGGTTCTGATTGGTCAGTTAGAAAGGTGTTGAACAGCAGCACTGACACGTTGTCCCAGAAAAGTTTCACACTCATCTAATGTACATTACTGTTCCTATAGTAACAAGTTTCTCAGAGACATCAGATCATTGATGTGTTGACATTTTCTTTTAGGAGGAAGGAGGAGCTATTTCTTTTGGAAGGAGTCTCCAGTGTCAGCACTTTGTGACAGACAGATTTTTTTTTATGAACTTCATTTATTTTGTCTGCTTATTGTTTATTTTATGATTTATATAATATTTTGTTCAATTATTTATTTTGTCTGTTTATTGTATTGTTTTTTTTGGTGTATTTTTTCTGATTAATAGCTTGTGTCTGTTTATTGTTTTTTTATTATTTATTATATTTGTTAATTGTTTTTTTTCCTGTTTCCTTATATAGTTATTTGTTTATTAGTTTTATTATGAGTTTGTTGTTTTACTTTGTCTGGTTGTTGTTTACATAATGATTTTTTTAGATATAAGGTCTGTTTATTGTAATAATTTATTATTTGTTTTATCTGTTTATTATTTATATGGCTTTATTGATTATTTTGTATGTTATTTTGTTCATGATTTGTCCATTCATTGTTTTATTTTGTCTGGTTATTGTATTGGTTTAATGTTTATTTTTTGCTGTTAATGAATTCATCTGTAAATTAGTCTATAAGTCTTTGTGCATCTGTAAAAACACATATGATATAAATCATATAAAAAGCACTTTCATTCTGTAATATCCAGCTGTATCTTGACATTTTTCAAGCAATTGTGGGATAAACTGCTAAACTGACCTAAGGACAGAATTTACTGATTTGAAACAAACATATGTGTTAAAGTTTTCAGATGCAAAATTTCCAGTTAATTAAATTTATGTATAAAAATTTTAAAACATTTTTTACAACCAAACCTGTCAAGTCTGCTTAGGTTTCTTGTGAAAGCGTTCTAACAGTGGTTCTCTTGTGGTCCTCTGTTAAATTTCTGACCTGCTGCCCTGAAGAAAACAGTTACACTTCGTATCTATCACACCTGGCTCTAATATTCGTGAGCTTGTATAGCCTTTGCGAAGCAAGCACACTAGAAACCGAGCTAGAAGTAAATTCCCCGCAGTGGGACAGAGATCGGCCCCTCCATGACATAAATGTGTCTGAGGGGCACTAAGGGGCAGCCCAGGGCAGCATCTCCTCTGCGCACGGCCCCACACTCACCTGTCAGTAAACACAGCACTGTCCTGTGCAGGAATGATCTCCAAAACCAACAATGCCACACACTTGAGAAATATGTTCATCCAACTCAGGAATGTGTGAGAGACTTTTTTTTCAGTCTTGAGGTCTATTATCAAAATCAATCAGGAAAACAGGAGTTTAAGAGAATGCTGCTTAATACAGTTCTTCCTTGAATGTGACGAGGAACAGTCTGCTGTATGATAACAGAGTTTTCTGACTTGAAAGCAAATCAGAGGCAATAATCATCCGTAAAAACAGACAGCACCGGCTGCTGTGCTGAGGTCAGAAGTAGCTGGGGGGCGGGAGAGCAAGCAAAAAGAGCAAAGCTAACAGCGTCTCTGCAGCTTCTCAGGGACTCAGATTATTTAAAATGTCTGGGACAAAGTGAAGGTGGCTGTAAACACGACTCCTGTAGAGCTGATAAAGCTGTCTGATGGATGTGTTTTTGCCCAACAGACACACTTTTCAGGATCATATCAGAGGATTTTAGTTCCTACAGAAAATGACTCTGTCTAGCCTCCGAGTGCCTTGACATGAAGACAGGAAAATACTTTTTTATAATAATAATAATAATAATAATAATAATAATAATAATAATAATAATAATTCTGTCTGCTTGTGTTTATATTATTGGTTCATTTTTGTTCATTATATTAATTTATTGTTATTTTGCCTGTTAATGTTTTATTTTGTCATTTTGGGTATTTGTTTATTGTTTATTTGGCATTTTAATGATGTATTGATGTTTATTATTTATAAACAGTTTTATAAAGCTCTTTATTTTATCTGCATGTTTTTATTATTTATTGTATTTATTTATTGTTTATTATTTATTTTGTCAACAAATGTTTATTATATCTGTTCATTTTTATTTTGTTTATATAGCCGGCTTATTATTCATATCATTCATTCTGAAAATTTTCTTGTTACTTATTATTGAATTTATTCTTGTTTTGTCTGTTAATTGTTTATTTAATCTGCTTATTGTTTATATAATTGGTTTATACTTTTGTTATTGCATAGTTTATGAATGTATTTTTTATTTATACATTTCTGTACTGGTTTATTGTTTATTTTGTCTGTTGATTGTTTATTTGGCATGTTTATGTTTATTATCTATTCTGCCTACTAATTACTTATTTATCTCTTTATTGTTTATTAATTTTTTGGTTTTATTTTGTCTGTTAATGTGTGCGTCTGGAAAAACACATACAGGACTGATACTTGTGTTAAGGTTCAAACTCATATGTAAGGTTTATGAAAGGGTCAAGTTTAGTACCTTTAGTATATTCAGGGAAAAATACTTAAAGGGTTCAGAGCTATATAAAGGTTCATAAATGTCTCTTAAGTTCACAGATGCTCATAAAGGTGACTAATGAAAACCTCCTAAAGCATGCTTGTACACAAATAAACCTTTTTAGGAACCTGTTTGAAATCGAGGAACATTTCCTAGAGACAATAGCATCACGTGAAAAAAAAACAAACAAACAAAAAAACCTTACTTACACCATAGTAATTTCATAGTAAACCAGGAACCGAAGTGAAAATGGTTTCTTAGATGTTTTTTTTTTTTTTTGGGGGGGGGGGGATAATTAAGAGATCTTTTTAAGATTAAGAAAGCCTGTTAATGGATTCTAATTGGAAACTTTCCTGACAGGGTAACCCAATTTTTTTGCCAAATCGCTCCTGAGGGTTCTCTTGTTTCTTTAAACGGTGACTGAGACAGAGCCAGTTCGTCTGAAATCCACATGCAAGCGCGTGAAAATAGACCTCCAGTTAAGAAAAAATTACTGGAAAAGGTAAGAATTTCTACTATAGTTAGCAAATGAAAAAGCGACTGGCGAAACGTATTGCATGTTTAAGCATGCCTTTCCATCAGTTAGTTTTACAATCAACACGAATTCAACCTTTACATTCAGTCAGGGGTTGTGTGACGAAGTTAAGATTGTACATTTGTGTGTGTGTGAAGTCCAGAGACACTCATAGTGATAGCGCTGTAGCTAATCTCCAGTGTTAGCAGAGCCGTCTCGGCTGTCTGGAGCCGCCGAGTGACCTGGCCGTCTGAAACAAAAGTGACTCCATCCTAGGGCGCCGCTCTCCTGCCGGATCAGTGTGCATGTGTGTGTGCGTGTGTGTGTTTATGTGAGTGTGTATGTGTGTTAGGGCAGCCGTAGCCCTTAAGGAGTGTATAATATTCACACACTTTACAAGACTCATTGCAAGTTCATAAATCCCCGCACATGTACAGCACCTGAAGCCACACAGCGAGAGCTGTCATATCCATTACATCACCTTTAGAGAGTATTGTATCCTCTTTACAGCGAGCTCCTGCTACTGAACACAAGGACAGGAGAACACAGAGTGCTCTGAATTAGCTAGCTGATTAGAGAAATTAGCCAGCTAACTTTGCTAGTGATCCATCAAGCGATGTGAGGAATACACTACAAGGTTTTAAAGAAACAAATGAAATGTTAGGCATTTCATTTGCCTGAATGAAATTAGGGGGGGGTTGCTCCCCCCCCTATTAACTGTGTAGGGGGGGGGGCAACTAAGCTTGCTAGCTTTCTAAGATGTACTGTATATCTGCTTTTTGTGGCTAGAAAGGAATTCCTGATTTAAGAGCAACGCTTATCTACTGAATCTACGTCCGTTTTACGTTTCGTACAGCTTTTTTATTTTCATTTTTCATTCAGTCTGTCGTGTTCAGCTAGCTAGCAAGATGCCAGAGATACAGACCTAAAAGGGTTCACTCAAAACTCTAACGTTTTTGGTTTACATTTTAGCAGCACGTGGACTGAGCTGTTTTCTTAAGGCTGTTCGATTACTGAGTGCTATTGAACACGTCCAAGCTTTCTCTCTCTCTCTCTCTCTCTCTCTCACACACACACACACACACACACACACACACACACACACACACACACACACACACACACACACACACACACCAGTGCCTCAGAAAGCAACCAGTGTCCTCCAAGGCCGTGCTCCAATTATTAGCGTGAGTGGCACATCTTAAATTGAGTCTCTTTTCCATGTCGTGTAATATTTATATTAGGACTTGTGAACCGGGGGCCGTGCAAAATAAATAAATGGGTGACGCTGGAGCTTTTGGGTGTAAGTGAAGGCTGTTTGTGTATATAGCTCCTGCATAGAGCTGGATTTCTGACAAGTCTATTTGACAGAAAAATGCAGACTTAAAAAGAGCGAGAGAGAGAGAGAGAGAGAGAGAGAGAGAGAAAGAGAGATCAGTAAGGGTCAAAGGAGAAAAAGTGATATGAGGAAGACAAATGTCTCACCGTGTTTAGATGGTACATAGTCTAACTAAAGCCTGTACCATGAAGTATCATTGAAAAAAGGTATGATCATTGAGTAACAATCACATATTATTATTATTATTATTATTATTATTATTATTATTATTATTACTACTACTACTACTTTGATTTTTGTATCCGAATCAAACACAGCTTGATTCATGAATCAAAATCATCTCTGGTTTGAATCTTATTGCATCCAATTTATACAAATGGAGTTTATATAACATTTTATAAAAACCCTACAGATTTACCTTAAACTGTCCTGTCCAGTCCTGACTGGAGACTCCTTCAAGAAATTAAAATCTCTTACAGAGAATCTACCCCATTAGTACATACAGTATATAGATCATTGTCTCATCGTCTGTACCTCTTTATCCTGTATACAGTGTCGCGGGGGTCAGGACAGGGTACCAATCCCTCACAGTGCACACACATACTCACACATACTCCTGGACACATGGACCCGAGGCGGGAATTAAACCCAGACCCTGGAATTGGAAGGCCTCCTTAAACCTTAAAATAACACTGTCCACTTCCCGACCAATCAGTATAGATAACTCAATACTGCTGAGATAGAAGTGAGTCTAGAATGAACCTGCATGTTTATTTTTATGTGGATAAACCTGGATAAAAGCTGAAATATTTGTGAGGACTCCGGATGAGCAGCGCAGCCGAGTCGGCGATCTGATAACCGAAAGGTTGAGGCGTGCCAGAGAGAGAACTGTGTAAACATGAGGAAAATGACAGGGTAGTTTGGGACGAGTGTCTGCGTGTTATTTAGATAGGTGTAGCAAGGACTAGGGTCAAGAGTCAATGATGGATATATCCATCACGTCTATCATCAGTGTAGCAGCAGCACTATTAGCTGGTGTTATTGGAAAGACCAGGAGACTCTCCCGAGCCACAGGGAATCCGAGTTCAAGACATGAAGACAGCTTTTATACATGTATGTCTATTTATAACAAGAAATGCACTTTAGAGCTTTGTATCTTTGTCCTATGGTTACCTGTGTTGGAGTAGAAATGACAATTTTAAATGAATTTGAAGTGAATTTGTGGGTGTGGCCTAAAACAGAAGAAAAGAAGTGTTCACACAGTTATTATTTTTATTTATACCTTCCTATGACATGTTGATTCCAAGATATGAACAAATCCATAACTTCTTCACCCTGGACTATGTCACTTTTATGGTAGGGGCCACCATGTTGGATCATATGTTCTGGCACATGTTTTACACCGGATGCCCATCCTATCACAACCTTCCATTTTCCTACTGGACCTGGGACTGGCACTGCACGCAGTAGCTGGGCTGTATGAGGCTAGTATACTCTTACACTAGTATACCCTTAACTATAAGGGTATAACTATACTTTGCCCAAGGATCCTACAAAAATGACCAGGTGGTGGTTGGTCTCGAACCCCACACCCTCCAACCACCAACCCAGAGCCTCAACTACTGTACATGAACCACCACTGCCTCTTAATGCATATCAATTTAATTATATCACTATGTCCTTGACCAGGCAGTTACTAAGCATCATCAGTTGTTCTATGAGCTTCATATGGAATCCCTGTCCCAAAACAAATGTCAAGTCTCTTCATGACATTTCTGTTTGAAGCATTAAGAAAAAATATCAAGTGCTCATATCTGTTTATAACACATCTGTTTATCTGTTCGTTCAGAGTGTTATGAATATTCATATTCAGTTACATCCCCGAGATACAAAACAGCTCAACTCTGATGAGAAAAGCAAACAAACAGATCCCTCATATGAGTCTCTCATACACTCTGAGTAAACCTATAATATGGCTGAAATAAATTTCACTGGGTTTGACAGCTTGCTTAATATTAACCGCGTACAACTCAAACGGACAACGTGAATTCTGGGTTCCTCTACGTGTCAGTCCAAAGCTAATAACAGGCCCCAGAGGAGCTGGAATGGAAAAGAGAAGGCGGAATAATTGAAAAATCACGGCTTGCGCTCTGTGCACGCGAACAGCGAGAGGCGGTATGCGTTTCACTACTATTAAGCAGATGCCCCTTGTAATAGGTATTTTAGTGCTTGGCAGCCAAGCAGCACTGAGGCCTGTTTTATTCATCACCGTACCACACACAAAGACTCAAGAGAGAGATTTTTGATGCTGTTGCACATACCACGACATCCCATGTTCAGCCTTGTCCTTATGGGCAGATTACGGACTTACTAAACCACAGTTATTATTTTTGTTCTCGGGATAGACAGCGAGAATTTTTATTTATTTATTTATATGTAATTGCCTAACTTAAGACTCAGAGAGAGAGAGAGAGAGAGAGAGAGAGAGAGAGCATGGACAAATAAAGGAAAATACCTTGTATAATTAGAAATTAGATTTTACACCAGGCGGCACGGTATCTCCTGGAATAGGCTCCAGGCCCCCCGTGACCCTGAATACAGGATTAAGCGGTACTTCTGAATGCTCAAATCTGATTGGTTCATAATATGAGAAGTCAAACTGAGGCTTGTGATGAAATTTCCTGTGAATTAAGTCATAAAATTTATATGTACAGAAGACTTCAAGCACAGCATGGAGGTGAGACACTTTTGCCGCAGTAAAAAAATTTGAATAGGGCAAATATTTTAAAGAATGCTGTACGTCCAAGAATGACGATCCTGTTGAAAACTGACGGATAATTCATCAACAGTTTGCGGAAGAGACACACCTCTTTGTGGGAACTGACACACAATATTGTGCACATTACAGAAACATGGTTGGGAGTTTTTGCCACATCCCCCATACAGTCCTGACCTCGCTCCAAGCCAAGCACATGTTTGGGCCACTAAAGTAGTTCCTGGGAGGCCGGGGTGTCAGGCAAAACATTTTACCTCTGCTTGAGTAAATATGCAACTCTGATATTGTGTAATGCTTGCCAACTTCGCCCTGTCTAAAAGGTCAGTCTTTGATATTTAACAGCTCGGACTGCCTGGCTCCTAAACTAACCCTTAACTGACCTTGATCAGGCTAACGACAGGTTGAAGGCCTCCTCTCCCTCTCCAATGCTAGGCTAATGGCATCCTGTAGCCAGAGGTAACCAACCAATAGGTCACAATAACTGGCTCGGTGTACAAAAGATAGACGTTAATTGTTGGTCCCTAGACAAGTCAGTCTGCATGGTTAAGATTTATAGCTGTGTACGTTGGAAGCTAAGTGAATACTGCTGCACAACGATTAAGAGCGCTTAGTGCTAGCTGACCAGCTAGCGATGGAACTGTGGAGCACTTGGAAGAAACCTGGGAGGAGATTTTCAGCACCGTTGAAAGCCGTGATAGATGTACAGCTAGATGAAATATTGAGCCGTGTTGTTTATGTGGAAGTGCATGATTATGGAATAACAGTGTCAAGCCATTTGAATTGAGCTCTGTACGCTAGTTTTATTAAAAAGGGGAATGGAATTAATTATATATTACAGAAAAAGCCTGTCCGCTAAATGTAGAGCTCGAAGTGGGCCAAAAAAACTGGATTAACTCAATATTACAAGGAAATTTCTAAGATGCATAGCGCTTCCTCCATGCCTGAGGTCTTTTGTGGTGATTTTAATGTCTTCAAATGGCTTGTTGTTATTGGAGCCTGTGGACTTGACACAAGCTGGCGTTTTTTTTTTCTCAGTCTTGGCCTATTGCGATCATCTAGGTAAGTGCTGTAAAAAGTCCAGTAGAGACCCGAAGCCAGCGAAGGAGCCAAATAAAATCTCCTCCATGTTATTTTAGCATTCTACCCAGCGCTCATTAATGCCCTTTGTGTCCGTGTCCAAACCTTAAGTCATGATTTCAAAGGTAACAGGAAGCTTCTTCAAGTATTTGAATTACTTTACAATAAAAAACAGCGTTGAGCAACAGTGATCAGTAGTAGACAAGCTAAACCTAGAACAAATGTCGAACAAGTTCACCACATGTTTTTGTTGGCGTAATGGTTTCCTGCAGTGGTATGAGAAAAGAGAGAATCATTCATTTTGAATTTTTTAACTGAATCAGAGCGCTTTTTAAAGACAGAATATCCATCCTTGTTAACCGGGTGGCGGTTAGCGTGAAAAATGGAGCGCTGTAGCTAGGCTAACAATCTAGTGACAGGTCCGAGGCACTGGAACAACACGGCGTGGTTACAATTACCGCTCAGATCTGCGCCAGTACATGGGAAAGAAGGAATTCACTATAATAAATGATTAAAACTGTTCCAATTAAAATATGGATGAAAAATAAAATGTTCAAGATATTATCTGGAGTTATCTCTTGAAAGTGACTACATGTTTTTTTTCTTTTTTTTCTGAAACACAGCTCTGTTTTTATGTTAAGGGTTATTCAGGAGCCAGTCATTGTTCTTGCTTGAATACATGATATCTGGTATATCTGTTTTTATTAAGGAACACACGCAAACCCGGGTGCAGATAGCATCTCGACCCGACGCTAACGCTGAGCGGACAGACATTCCCGTAAGATCTCTGCCATGCTCGAGTCCCAGTGAAAGGCGTTCAGGAATCCCAAAGCAAAATGCTACTGATACAAAGAAAAAAGAAAAAAAAGAAAAAAAAAACACCTTTCCTATAGAGACTGACAAAAGAGTTTGACTGAGTGACTCGAACGTTTATCAGAAATCTAGATGGGTCAATAACCAGGTGCCTTTTGAGTCTGATCATGAGTCCAGTTTACACTTCACAGCAATGGAGATGGAAGAGATACCCAGGTGTTCTGTTGTTCCGTTCGCAGTGCGTGGCCGAGTGGAAAAGGCCAGGCGTGAGGAAAAAATGTGATTGTTTACAATCCAGGGCCGGTATTTAAAAGATGAGACCACCAAAAGGGTTCTACAACATTAAAGGGATGAATAGTATAGCAATAGAAAGAGAATAATCCAGTTTAAGATGTGCTGTTTTCAGGAAATAATCAACTCTGAGTTCTAAGACTAACAGCATACCCCTCGCATTGTGCTTCATCACTAAGCCATACAGAAAACCTCTCGAACAAGCCTGACTGAGTAAATGAAGCATCATTGTATCTCTGAGTCTGAGTTTGATCACCGGTCTACCCCACACTTCACATTAAAAGCTCTGTTAGAGACGCATTCTGCATTCGGATTCGTTTCGCCGAGCGGAAAAGCACAGCTCAGACCAATCCTGTGATTCCAAGAAGGCGATATGAGTAGACGAGAAAGCGCACCGGGCTCTCTGCGAGGACGGCGCAGACTTTACATGGGCATGGCTTCAAACTGGAGTCCACCTTAAAGCACACCGTCTGCTTTAAATACAGCTTTCAAACAGCAGCCAGTACCGAAGTCAGAGATTAATTAGTGCAGCACTGTTCCACCGGGAGCCGAAATATCGAGTGTCCTTTATGTTATTTCCTTCACTAGACCGAGCACAGAGTAGGCTTTGCTCCGGCGCAGCCCAGGATTAAACGTGCGTGCCAGGTTGGCCAGCTTGCTGTAGGGTCAGTTAGGTAGAAGTAATGTAATTTCCTTCTTAGGCTCCTTTTCATATAAAATAAAGAGAAAGCATAATAGAAAGCAATCATTTAATAACCAGAGTTGCAGTTCTCCGCAGCAGTGCAGGTTTTTTTTTAAACCTCATGTAAATTACCCATGACCTGGAATATGTGATTTTCCATTGACTTGCACCTCTTTAACGGTTGACTTTGATTACACTGAATGAGTTAAGATTTTTCATGAGCTCAGTTTGTGACAAAATAAGCTCCGTGTTCTAACCAAGGTATCAGAGGATTTCAACAACATGCTAACCTACTGAGACCATAAAAGGACAAGAAAGAATAAAATACAGGGGGGGGAAAAATCTCCTTTCAAAAAATAAAATATGTAGAAGAAAATAGTGAACACCCTCAGTGACTCATATACTCCCAGAACTTTTTAAGTCCCACCTTCACGCTGTAGGATTCTAACCAATCACACAAGAGACATAATTCTTGCAAGCAATCATAACATACAAGAAGCTGGTTGGCAGTTTTGCAGTCATTCCTTTTTTAGTATTTTGATAATCACTATAATTATTTATCAATAACTTATTTAGTCTATAAATGAAATTTAGTGTAAAAACCTAGATGTAATAATGAACAAATATTGTGATAAACTGGGCTAAAAACACAATGATTTAAGTTCCACCTTCATGCTCTTTTTTAACCAATCATAGACGAAGTATAGGCTTGGCAAAAAAACAAAAACAAAAAAAAACACAGTTCTGCAACCGTGTTTTGTTGTAAGTATTTTTATAATTCACCTGACAATGAAATGAACAAAAACAAAGATTACTTGCCTAGCATTGACCCAAATATACTCAACCATTTGAGCAATTTAAAAAATATATATTTTTCCCTTTTATGTCTCCTATTTTTACCTCATAAGTCTGTTTTATATTTATATATATACATATATATATAGCTCTTATCAAGCTAACATTTTATCTAGAAAGCTAGTGTTCTAGCTATCTGTATTTCTAGCTGACTTTCTATCTACCCACTTATCATTCTAGCTACCTACTTGGTTCTCTATCAATCTAGCTAGTTAATGTTTTAGCTACCCATTGTTGTAGCTACCTGTGAATCTAGCTACCCAGCTTCTAGCTACAACGTGTTTGTTCTAACTAAGTGTATTTCTAGCTACTTAACACTCTAGCTACCTATCTTTTATTCTTTCTACCTAACATGCTAGCTACCCAGTTTTCTAGCTACCCATCATTATACTGTAGCAAGAGAACATTCTACCTATGCACTGTTCTAGCTACCTGTTAGTCTAGCTAGCCAACATTTAGCTACTCAATGTTCTTGCTAAGTGTAATTCTAGCTAGCTAACTTTCTATCTACCTACAAGATATCTATCATTGTAGCTACCTTGTGCTCTAGCTATCTATCTTTTTAGCTAGTTAATGTTCTAGCTACCCAGAGTTTTAGCTGCTATCATTCTAGCTAGCTAACATTCTAGCTAGCTAACATTCTACATAATCTACTGTACCTAGTGTTCTAGCACTGGTGGCTCAGAAGGCTAAGGTACGGAGTTACTGATCGGAAGATTGGTTTTTCGATCCCCAGCTCCTCCAGGTTGCCACTGTTGGGCCCTTGAGCACGGTCCTTAACTCTTTATGCTCCAGGGGCACTGTATCTGAGCTGATCCTGCGCTCTGACCCCAGTTACACTTGGATATGCAAAGAAGGAATTTCACTTTGCTGTAATGCAAATAAAGGTTTAACTTCTATCTGCCTAGTGTTCTACCTATCTATTATTCTATCAAGCTAACATTCTTAGTTCTTATGACCTACATTATTTTGACCGCCAGTAAATAAATCCTTGTGTCTTTAATGATGCACATTGAGATTATGATAACGAATGCAAACATTGAGAAATGAGTGTAAAATATATGTGACAAATAAAGACATCTATCTATTTTCTCACTCCTAATCTAGATCAGATTTGTGTGTGTGAGAGCAAGAGAGAGTGCACGCATAATAGCAGCCAAAATGCAGACACTAGGTTGTGAAAGCTTCACGTTAATATACTGATGGCCTTTGATTTTGCTGTGGCACATTCCTCGCTTTAAATCTGCAAGGTGGTAAACATCTCCAGTGCACACAAACACGCACCATCTTTATCTGCCAACCCAAGCAACAATGAAACGGCCTGAAAGTTCTGGAAAGGGAAAGAAAGAGATGAGAACAGGAACGAGCCGAACATAAGCGCTCCAGCAAAAATAAACAGGAGCTGATCGATCTACGTGAGAGTGTCATTTGACGTGACTGTTTCCGAGCCAGGACACTGTTTTAACCGGCTTCAATCTCGGTGTCAGATCTGTCGAGTCAGCGTGATGGTGGCAGTGGTGGCAAGAGCGCTAATGCTGATGGACAGAAATTCCATACGCACTCAGGAAGTTGGCTGTGGTTTCTCTTTCAGAGTGTGTGTGTGTGTGTGTTTGATAGCAGGAGTTTAACCAAGTGCACAGTGTTTATACTTAGCCAGCTTTGCAATGCATCATGGGGCATCATAGGGAGGGATCTACAGTATGCGCAGCCAGGCACACACAACACTTGCACACAATTTGGGTGTGTGTACAAATGTATAAAGTGGTCTGTTATTCATTTAAATGCATTTGAAATGTGTTGATCAAATACGACTTTTGCAGCCTGGTACATAATAATAATAACAACAACAACAACAATAATAATAATACTTTGCACTGTGTGTAAAGTATGCAACAAACAACACAAATGGTACAAGAACGCAATAACAGCTCCACCATTTGCCAGAGCATGCTTTATCCATTAGTAACTGTACTGTTCTCAGTCCAGATTTCTCCACTGCGCTTCTTATGCAACAATTTTCTCCTCTCTACTTTCACACAATAAAGTTATTATCCAACACACTGCATTTTATCTTATTGTTTAGTATGTTTCAGTAGTTTTGTTTATAATCTTTAAATATATTCCTGATAACAAAAGAGAAATAGAGAACTACTCTAATCAGCCATAAGGTTACACACACGCACAGGTGACGTGAATAACCCTGATCATGAATATTGATTGGATATACAGTACTAGGCAGGAAGTAAACAGCTAGTGATGTGTTGAAAGCAGGAAAACAGGCAAGCGTAAAAATCTAAACGACTTTCATGTGGGCCGAAGTTGGCATACTTGGAATGAAGTGTATAAGTGTGTATTTCCTGTTACTCCATCTTTCTTTCTTTTTTTTTTTTTTAATAGAGATCTCCAGAAGACTTGGTTTTTGCGAATGCAACACACTGTGATCCTCACAAAGACTGTGAGGCACCTCTGACCTTTGACCCCACTGCTCCTGCACTTTATTAAGAGAATCCAATAAGGCCAGCATAATCCTACAGTCTTAAAGGCTCTCCAAAACAAAGAGTGGAGAGAGGGGGTAAAAGTGCCTTCAAGCTCCTGAAAACGGGCCATAAACGGCTTGGGGAGCGGCGTTATCGCACTGTCTTTACCTCGTAGCCATCCTGCCTCCAGACTCGAGACTTAAAAGGGCCTACACAATCCTTTTGCTTTCCATGTGCCGCTAATAAGCAGATATGGAATTCTTCCCTCTCTATCATAAAGCACTGAATCTTTGAGAGCGACTGTTTGAGAGTTGGCTTAGGGCAAAGAAAAAGAAATACCATTCCAGGTGCGTGTAGCCGCAGCTCTGGGTGGTGCAGAGGTCAGAGTGTGGAGGTGAACTGAATTCAGCTCATGCCTTCTTATCAAAGGAGGGGTGTCGAGGCTTGCTAGCGCTGCATAGTTCCACTGGAAGTCTCGTAGCAACGGCGCATAAAGTACAAGGGATGATCAAGTCAACCTTGATGAAATTTCTGGTGAATGAACTCTCTGGTGAAAGTACGGTGATGAGACTCAGTCACACTAAAATATTTGAATGGCGCAATTGTTTTAAAGAAAGTTGAACGTCCGTAGGCCGAGGTGGCTCGGAGGCCACTGCAGTCGTTCAGGTGAAGATTCAGCGAGGGGAATGCCTGATCCATGAAGTTCAACATGTTTCCTGGGAGGCCAGCGGTTCTGACGTGAAGCCCTCATTGCAATCATGGATCCGGCGTACTGAGAAAATTTTCTATGTTGATGGCATCCAAGCACCTGGATAAGTGCATTAGTGTAGCCGGGGATTATATAGAAAATATAATTAGATAGTTTTACTTTCTTAACTGTGTTCTGTTATTCTGCACAATCAAAAGTCCTGGTTTGACTTGTACAAATGTACAATTCAGTCCATGAGAAAATGGCCAGTTCTTTATGTTCATTAATTCAGGACGACTCTGGTGCCAAGTCTGCGAGTAGGATTAGCCCGTACCGCTAACATGAAACCAGTAAAATGCCAGGAAATTAATCTTTACCTAGCTACCAGCCAGTGAACCAGTAAAACTTGGCGATCTTGTTGGCACCTGCTTGGCATCCGTGTTGCCACCCCGGTGCCGTCGGTGCTGGAAGCGTTTCCAGGCTACAGCTCTCCGTATGCGGCGCTCGTAAACGGTTTCACAGTCATTCACGCGGTGATAAATCACCCCACTGCAAAACACCAATCCTCGTAAAGAGTGGTGAGTCTGGAACGCCAGTTCAGCGCTGGTCCGGTCCCCTACACATTAATGGCCATTTTGGGTGATGGGGGAGCCTGCTGCAGTTTTAGGCGCTACAATAAACGTGAAGACATTTTCGTATATATTTGGGTGTGTACTGTAAATGAAAGCTGTTTTGACATCTGAACCAGATTTATGTGACAAGCTTGCAAAATAAAAATGGTTATAAATTATAGAATAGATATGTCAGTTTTACAGATTGGCAATGAATAATAATAATAATGAACGACATGCTTCTCATCACTGAGCTGGTGATGCTCGGATGTCTGAGGATCGGTTCAAACGCTGAAAATGTCGAACTCTGTTTATGCCGCATGACACACTTCAGGCGTGCCAGAGCTAACCCAGGCCCTCGCGTAGCATGTCTTCTGAGCGGCGACTCTGAAGGAAATTTAATTGTGTGTGAAAAGAATACAAGATCCAAACATAAACACTGAAGCTTACAGCCGCAGTCGCAATTACATGGCCACAAATATTTGAAGTTGTGGTTTTTCTACTAAGGAGTTTGTAATGCGACGAACAGCTGCTCGGGTATTTTCTCACCCGAAGAACTTCCCTGTTGCAACATTCGAAAACTCGTGAACAGATCCTGCTAGTGTGAAAACAAAACAGAAAAATAAATAAATACATATTGACAAAAGCCACTGTGCGACTCAAACGAGCGCCTGCGCAGGTAACTGTATTGATTTATTCTGATCTGTGCTGCTTGTTTAAGCATTTCCAGATGCTCTCCCACAGCTTAGTGTTTCTTAGCCATCAAAGTGCATGTACATTAAAATAGCGAAAAAGCTTCAGGCTCAGATTTATGATCAGATTTATTTATGAATGCCTTGTTAGGTCTGAATTTGTTTAAAGATTCTGTAGCAGGTTTAGACATGACTCCAATTTTAAATGCACACAATCATTGAAGACTTTAAGAAGACCTACTGTAATGTTGTGAAAGAATAAAATATATCTCAAACATGTTGCTGATTTAGGAATGGGGTGTCATTTGCCTCCAACATATAATACATTAAAACACAGAAACATGTTCTTTACTACGCATCTACAGCACTTGTATGATCAAGCCCACTGTAACTACACTTTAAAGGTCGCATATTTTGCTTTTTTCTTTAACAAATGAACACAGGTCTCAGAGCCCAACCAAAGTGTGTGTTAACGCTCCAGCTCAAACACACCTCAGATAATGTATTTTTGATTTATACCTCAAACTAACTGACTAACCCATTATTTTCACTCCTCTTCCAAATGCACTGTCTCAGCGTTTATGTAAATGTGAAACATTCCTCTCCAGAGAACAGCAGAGGTGAGCTACAAGCTAGGGGAGGTAATCTCCTTATATGAGGTCGCAATAGGGGGACAATTCAAATTTCTTGTGTTTGAACTCGTAACACAAAAATGGGAAAAGTACAAAAAAAACAAACATGTGTTTCGCGAGGTTTGTACTTGCAAACTAGAGACCCAGTTACCTACTAGCCAGTGAAATAGATTCGGGACCAGTAAAACTTAGCGATCTTGTTGGCACCTGCTTGGCACCCTGTCGGCGCCGTGTTGCCACCCCGGTGCCGTTGGCGCTGGAAGCGTATCTAGGCTACAGCTCTTCGTATGCGGCGCTCGTAAATGGTAAAAAGACCATGCTCTCAGGTGGTGGGTGAATCATTTGATTAGATTTTTGAACCTTGTGAATTTCAATTCATTCATATGCACTCATTGAGTTTAATGTCTGATTTGTTTCATGCAGTTATATTTCTTACATGATTTAAAGCATTAAAAACTACTCAAAGTATTTAAAAAACGTTGAAATTCTGTGAACCTTTTATTGCTTGTTAAAATCTCATGACTTGTACTAAGCAATAATTAAATTTTCCTGCTAATCTAATGCTCTAGTGCTCTAGTCAGTCCATTAGGTGGCACTAATGCACCATCTGCCCCTAGACTCAAAAGCAGAAGAAGCAATACTCTCGCAAAATTAGACTATTTGCAGGTTTTCTATTTTCTGCAAGAACAGTTGTATATTTTTACAAAAGTCATCAGTTTTAAATAATTGAATGTTTATAAGTTTACATAAATAATTTAAAACTTCAGAATCAATTCTGAATTGAAAACTATACTATAAATTGTATTGCTGTCTTGGAGAAGGCATGTGTCCTGGGAATTAGATATGACAAAATTATCAAAAAATAAATAAATATTGAAGCACTACCAATGTGAGCAAACTAGATGCTCTCCCACAGCAAAACACCAATATTGGTTTGCAGTAGCAAAGAAAATGTATACTTTCCAGTGCTAGTGCTACAAAAAGCCTTGTCATGACAGAGATGCCACATCATTCAGTTGACTAGCTACAGCTCCCAATCCAAGTACACAACAAAGTCTTTCTATACCACTACCTTCATCTCTCTGATGAAATTGGGGTTGTGACCTTTAACCTGTACCTCAGTCTTCTGCATGTCACATGCTGTATAACTGCGACATCACCCTATACTAATTTCCCCGACATTCCTAGGATGGTACAATGCTTAAAAAAGAAAAAAAGAAAAAGAGCATGCTGGTTGTGGTTTTCTGCTGACTATCTTCAGAACAAATCGTGAGAGAAATTCCTGTGTGCGCAAACAGCGTTGAATAGCAAACAAACACCTTGTTTCATGGCACTGCAATTCTGAATATTTATAGCGCCATAAACATCCGTTTGCCGTAAACAGGATTTGCTTACTGTTAAAATACAGCTTTGAAAGATGGGGTCAGAAGCTTAGTGCATGTCAGACCCAGGCAACATGTGGGAGAAGACTTTGAATCCATGTCCGGAAGGATTTGTAGTCGTTGAGGCGAATAAAATGGTCGTGAGAAAGTCAAGCCAACTAGATATATGGATGAGATGCTTCAATAGAGTTCTGAAAGTTTAATTCTGAAATTTTTTAATCATTGGATGAGTTGAGGAGGTCTGAGTTTGTCAGATGGATTGCATACTGTAGGTCTGTAGTGATTGGTAAAGATGTGAAGTTCTGAGGAAATTTGTTGAGGTACCAACTTCAGGGTTCACTTGGAAAGTTATTGGATGAGTTGGAAAGTTCTGAGTCCTTCATTTGATTATTTGTTCTAATTGGACTGCGGCACAGTGGCATAGCGGTTACCTCCAAAGTCGGGGGTTCATTCATTTCACAGTCCAAAGACATACAAAGTAGACTGTACAAAGTGGCGTTCCCGTAGAGTATGAACAAGTGCGTGTGCGTAACGGCTTGGCACTACGTCTTGTGCTCAAAGTCTCCTGGGATGGACTCAATGCTTCCTGCAACCTTATACAGGATAAGCGGCACAGAAAATAAATGAATTGCGACGCCCCGAGTTCATCCGATTAGTCGTGAACTTCTGAGTTTTATTGGACGAGTCGCAAAATTCTGACCGCTTATAAGTCCATATGGTTTGGCTTATCATACGAGACCATTCAACATCAACATCAGACCATGTAAAGACAAGGTCAGGTTGCGGGGTTTTAGGTGATTGGGGTTGAGATCACTTTCTCCTCACCTCCCTGCACTCAGAACCTTGTAAAGCGATCCCCACAGGACCGGGGCCATGAAACAGGGTCCTTGTTAGGGACTGCCCTATTAGCCCTGTCTCTGCTTTCACTCACACACTTCCTGTGGCTCAGCAGACTGTGGAAGCTGGACTGCTACCACCAGCTCACTCACGCACAAACACACACATGCACACAAACAAATGAGCGCTTGTACTTACTATACTATGAAAACATTATATGTAAAAATGGCATAGAAGCAGTTTTTGGAAATCGGTAAACTGAGAACCACTGAAAGTAACTCAGGCTGAAAATTTGGGTTAATAATACCCAAACCGCGTTTCCTTCCGTTTTAATTATAGCGTGAGGCATTAATTCGCTAACCTTGCTAGCTGACATGTTCTACTCGGAGCTGGATTTTTGGTGTCCAACAATATGATAGTGGATTCATAGATGTTTTAACCCCACTTAAAGCAGCTAATCATCATAATCAGAGGAGGTAAAATATGTTTTTTATCCCATATCCCATCATTACCTTTTACATTTAATTTAATTTGCATGTCATTTTCATTCAATCTCCTAGCTCCATCTCTTTCCATTACATTCTTTCTCCTTCTTTTTCCACTCATGCATAGTAGTGTGACTGGACTGAAGTAGTCACTTGTCGGCTATTAGCTAGCAATGTGTTTGCTTATCTGCCTGCTACTAATCACATTATCTCTGTAATCAGAGCATATCTGCCTGAAAGGGCCAGTCTGATTGCTTGAGAAGTCATCTGTAGGTCAGGTAATCCTTTCTTCAAACACCACCAAACTTTTTGAGTCTGTCTGTATTCATTCCTACACCTCGTCTGATCTCAATGGCTCCGAATTTGGTGATTACGCAAAAAAAAAAAAAAACAAGCTTAGCAAGTGTCCAGGGTTTCACAATAAACCCAGACATTTCGTCATTAAAATAAAGTGGAATTGGAATTCTGGGGTCGTAGGGGCGACTCCTGGTTTGTGTTCAAAAGCAGCACTGAAGCAATGTAGACACATTTCGGATCTCCAGCTAAAAATGTTTAGACATGCCAGTCTCCTTATCAACCCCACCCCCCCTCCCCAGGCGTCAAAAAACCCAAGTAATGTAACAAAGAGCCCTAATTGTTCCAGTAAAGAGGTGCTAACAGTATGCTCCGCCTGACAAGATTCATCTCAACGAGCCCGACGTTTGTCACCCTTGCCTTATGTACACAGCTTTAGAGGGTGATATTCTAGACTCCTCGGTCAGATTCCTGTCAGGTCTTTCTAATCAGCAATCTAACCCACTGATGGGTGCTTCGTTATGATGGAATTCGAACCGCTGACATCGTTAGCCATGCGTTCTACATTGTCTTACACCTGGAACATGTAAACATGGCCCCGTCTGGTGGGGTTTTCCGCCGTATCTTATCGCATTTTTCTGCAGAGGTAAACAGATGCTGTGTGGAGAGAAGCCTAGGCCGGGTGTGTGGTTTCATTTTAAATGAGGGAAAGTCCTCAAGGGGAAAAAAAACAACAACTGATTTCTGCTTTGTTTTCATTTTCCTTTGAGGTTCACCAGGTCTTGCACCACGATCTGATACCTGCCCGATGAATCCCCAGCCTTGGAAGTAATTGATAATTTGCAAAAAAAAAAAAAAGCAGATTTGAGGCATGTTTCTCCAGAAAGTTTGCATTTCTGTTTGCAAATCTGGCCAAGGTGTCTTTAAAGACTGTGATGATTTATTCCAGACAAAATCAATCCTTTTAAAGAACAAGTCTGAAGCAAAACGCTCAAGCACAATACCTTGTCTCATGATTTTTCAGTCCAGTGAAGTCCCTCCATTATTGATTAAGTTGATGTTTACCACTGTCTTCCTACATACGTAGCTTTTAGATAGTCCACCCTTATCTGCTAAGAACGTCCCAAGATCCACATTGGTCTATCAGGAACTCATTTAAAGGCCCAAAGATGTGCAAGGTCAGGACTGTATGGGTGATGGGTCAATAACTCTCAGTCGAGTCCTTGAAATGTACAAGTGGTGCTGGCGAATTATTGTGTGTACAGTTCCCACAGACAGGTTAGTCACAAGTTATCCATGGCTTTTAAAGATCAGTGAATTTTTAAATGAATTACTGCAGTGGACTTGGAGCCCAGGCTCAACCAGGATCATTATAAATAGATGTACATCTTTCTTTAAAACGTTGCACTATTTGAATGTTTTACTAAGAGTCTCACCACCATACCCTGCTTGACGTCAATCAGTTTTTACGAATTTATTCACGAGAAATTTCATCACAAGTCACAGTTTGACTCGAACGCCCTTCACGGTTATTTCACCCAAGTGGTAAAACTTAATGTGCTTCAATTAAACACTTGCCACTTGATCCAACACCTGGAAAAGGAATTTCCCGTTGTTGGAAGCAACTGCTTTGTTAATAAAGTTAGTATTTACCCTAGACTAGAGGTTCCTTGTGCTGTCTCTACTCAAATATTCTAATGATGCTCGTTTACGACCAGGATATCAAAGCTTAAAATCATACTTTATGGTCCAAAACTACCTTTTGGGAAGATGAAAGAAGAATGAATCCACCGCTATATTGGTAAGGTTGCCATTTACTGCTGAATAAAGGCATTCTGGTACAAAAACATAAGATCCTGGTTCATTCCATTTGAATTTTTTTTTGTTCTGTCCAAGCTTTGCTCTTCACTTCAGTTCTCCAAACTTACTCTAATGACCTAATCGTTAAAGCTCACTCTGTTAAACCTTCACTTTACAACATTCACACATTATCATTAGCAATAAAAGTGAAGTCACACTCTGGGGGAACTAAGTATATCACCTAAAGGAAATGTTCTGATGAACTTTAAAAGCACTCTGGCCTTTTACACTTGGCAATGTTGCACTTAAGCATAAGGTTTCTCAAGGGTTCATACCTACCTATAGGAGCTCACATTGATGGAAAACCCTATAGGATTCCATGTTTAAGAGTTCCCCAGTGTAACAACCAAAAGAAACCTTTTGAGATTCTAAATTTAACCCTTCCAAGAGCGCAGGATCGGTTTCATCAAGGGCCGAGTCTCCTCCACTCCACTTCAGGCCTCTTCACACTGCCCTCATGAACTCTCCAAAGTTCACACACTTCCTGGCTTTTATAAACTCCCCTGCTTCCAGTTTGGCGTTAAATGAAGCCAATGATATGGCAATAAACAGATTGCTGGAGTCTATAAGTCGGCTGTGTTAAACTCGGCCCTCAGGTGCCGGTCACAGAGAGCGACTTTGCCATTTATTAGTCCCTCACTAGCCGTCTGTAGTGGTTCAATAGCAGATCACAGTCGGTTTGACTTAAACGCCGGTACACTAAGCCCTCTCCTCCCTGCATGAGTGCAGCACTTAGAATGAAAAGAATTTAAGCCATTTGCTCTAAGTAGCCATAATCAGATTTGAGGCTCGTTTTATGTAATGCTTGTTCTGAGTCTGCAGATGATCTACAGGTGACCTCACATTGAACTTCAGATGAGAGTTATAGACTCAGAAATATACAGTGGAGGAGAATTGGTTATGCTGTTCATGCTGTTCATGCTGAACAAATTCTCATAGAGGTTATCTCAAACACAATTTCACAGAGGTTATCTTGAACACGAATTGGTGTTTGACAAACATCCGAAAATATGCTTAATACATGTAAAAGTGAGGGACTGGGTAAGTGAAGGTTCCTTTGGATATACTATGGAGCTCATAGATTAAATGGCAATGGCTTTGCAAATCATGTTTAGAATACTGAGACATCCTCCAAAAAAACGATCAAAGAAAAACACTGGATTTCAAACTAAACTGGGCGTACAAACCTGCTCCGAAGGCGAAGAAGAAGCTCTTGTCGGGATGCTCCTCCAGCAGAGCTTTCACCCTCTTGCCCATCCGCTCATTGCGCTTGTAGATGAGCTCCTGACGGAAGTAGCTGTCGATCTCCTGAGCCGTGATCTGTTCACTTGGAGGCAGAGTGACGTTGTTGAAGTTGGGGACCTGAACGCATAAAAAAACAAGAAAGAAACATTTTAGAGAGTGGTCACATCTTGTACTCTTCTTCTGCAGGATGATGGTATGTCGTAGATGCTGGATGTTAATGTGTGGACCTGGGACGTGTCATGGTTGAATATGATGGAGTTGAGATCGCCGCAGTTGTAGTGCTTAATAAGGTCCTCTGTGGTGTAGGGGACCTGCAGGCTCCCGGCCCGGAGACTCTCCTGCTGAAGCAGCGTCTGATTCAGGGCAAAAATCACCTACGACAGACGTCAAGTGGAAATGAATTAGTACTGCATGAGAGAGAGAGAGAGAGAGAGAGAGAGAGCGCAATCCAAAACCCAGTAAACAGTAATAAATGAAACAAAGTCAGTATTTGGCATGACGACTCTTTGAGGACTCTTTAGTCTCAAGTTCACTTTGTGCAGTTTTGTAAGGAAATGCTACTAAGTTTGCCTGAGCATCTTGCAGAGCCACAAACGGTTTTTCTGAGGCCTTTGGCTGTTGCACCTGCTTTTTTTGCATGCAAAACCCAGCAGCTTCCATTTTGTTTTTTGGCCAAAAAGAGGTCGATTATATGATATGCTGCTCTCTTTTCTGGCATATAAAAATGTTTCTGTAACTTAAAATGTTTTTGATGGAATATTGATGTTTGAAAATCAGAAATGTTTTTGTTCTGAACCAAGAATAAACTTGTACAATTTCCAAAAAATCTATAAGAAAGTTTATACTAAAAAAATAAGGATGATCAAGACTTTTGCACAGTACTGTATAATCATTGCAAAAACTATATATTACACTATATATATATTGCATCGATCCACTTTACATTTTAAGCTTAAAGCTATTTTCCATAATCTGCCCATTACATTATGAAATGTACATTTTAGTTGACATTTACTCAACCCTACTAGGTGAACACATCCATCACTATGGAATATTTGGAAATTCCAAAACCCATTGAATTTGCATCAATTGATCTTTTTTTTATTTACTTTTAATTGTATGGGCTCCCCGGCTTGTTGCTCAGCTCAGCTGTTCTCTGGAGGGGTGTGGCTCAGCGCTCGCTCATTTGACGCATTGGAGGATGAGTGAAATAAAAAAAATTGTTTAAGTCAACATTGGACTCGTCGTCGATTATTTTGTAACTGTTCAAAAAATCTGTTAAAAAAATCGATAAATTCGTAATCTCGCTTCGCTTGGCTTTCCATTGATGCAAACAGGTTTCGAATACCTCCTTGATGTACGTGCAACTTATCCAGGTTCGAGTAGTTTGTACGTTGGTAAGCTGAAAATGCTTTGTATGTCAAAGCAAATTTCTTGCAAAATGTTAATTCTTAAGAACAAAATGTGTATGGATGGGCATTCATATGGCGAGGGTTCACTGTATTTGCTAATTCTATGCAGCAACAGCAACAAAAAGAAATCCTCAAATTCATTGTTAACCTGCAACAGAAAATCTTTAGATTTTTAAAAAAAAAATTAATTTCTCAAGCTGTTGAATAGCAATAGATTATTGAAGTACTTTGTAAGGATCAGCGAATGTAAATATGGTCTCTATAGCAACAGGTGTACGAGTGCTTGAGCACTAAAGACGGATTCATTGTAAAACGCTACAGGACGACTCTCGTAGCCCGTTTGCACTGATGAGGTCCTGCACTTTCCAAAATCAAGCATCTGGTTCTCGGTCCACAAAATTAGTTTGGTTCTTGTGCCAGAACGCTGCTGGTCTGGAACGAAGAACCGGAGATGTCAGGAGCTTGGAGGCATCCTTATTATGAGTCATTTCCATAATGGATATTTAAATAAGACATGAACAACAAAAGAAATTTTGCGAAAGCTCGTTAGTATTTTGAAGAATAATCGAGCGTGTTCCTAAAATTGAGACCAGCATTCCCGGGATAGACTCTGATTCCAGAGTAACCTTCATAAACATAAAACGGCTCCTAAAGGCCTCCTAAAAACGAGAACAACATATTGGTGGAAAAAAAAAAAAACACAGCTGACAGCGTAACAGTCGTCTGATACGGCGTCTGCGTGTTGTCTATGACGTGATGCTGAAATGTGTTTCCAATTCCAGAAGCACACGTTGTAACCTCCTTGTTATTTTTGCGCTGTTCATTAGTTAATGCTGACATCAGACGCACATATAAAGCTCAAACGTTTTCAGATTGTCGTGTCGTTAATCTTCATCCGCAGTTGCAGCGAAAGCAACATCGCTGTTTTGTATTTACGCAAAGGAATGACCGAAGTTTTAAACAGTATTTATTTCTCGCATTTCTTTTTTTCTTCGATCCGAGCTTAGCCGAGGAACAAAAGCTCTCCCTCCCCTCTCTCCTCTCTCCCTGTCTTTTAGGCTCTCTTTCCCTCGCTCTCTCTCTCTCTCTCTCTCTCTGTTTCCAAAAAAACAAAGTGCTAACATCAGGGAGTCTTCTCCGAGATCAAAGGCAGCGTGCTGCTTTTCTTTCAATTAGTTCTACTTCTCTTCTTTTTGTTGGTCCTGTTTCAGGAGCTCGCTCTTGTCTCACCATGAAATTCTCCTGTGTTTACCCACTGGCCCAGCAATGTGCCCACAGCCCCTGATTACACACACACACACACACACACACACACACACACACACACACACACACACACACACACAAACCACTCTCTTTAGATCGCTCTCAATAGCTCTCCCTTCAACCAAATAACAAGTTTATTTGTTTCTCAACGGGGAAAAATCAATCACGCCGCCGGCCGCCCCGTGAACAACGCCGTACTGTGGAGCTTTCAGCTTCCACATGAATTTAAGAGAGTTCTCTCAACTCTCTCTCTCTCTCTCACACACACACACACACACACACACACACACACACTTACACACTCACTCCGGTGCGGAAGGACTCTTTTCATGTCGTGTGATGACACTCTCTGGCCCTGGCGGCCATTGTTTCAGGGTCTCGTCCAGGCCAGAGGGCGGCAAATGCCTTCTCATTGGGGACAAAGAGCCAGCTCTCCCCCTCCAGTCGTGCTCTGCTCTCTCGTCACTTTCATCCCTCGCTCATCAAAGCATCCTGCTCTGCATTTGAAAGAGGGCCGGCTTTATGCCACTCAAATTAGCCTATCGCCACCCCGCCGGCCACAAAAAAACTTTTCCCATCTGCTCCGGGGCCGAACCCCTTTCAGCATCTTAAATCACGGGTGGGGAAGAGGAGAGAAGGGGGTCTCTCTTTTAGAGAATGAGAGTGAAAGAAAGGAAAAGTGTGTGGGGGAGAGTGGGAGTGGGAGTGGAGAGAGTGAGAAGGAAAAGAAGAAGAAGAGGGTTTGAACAGAGTGAATTACATTTCTTCCTGTGATCTGCCTCGATGGGTTCATTTATGCACACACACACACACACACACACACACACACACACGCACACACGTACACACATGCATGTATAAGCACCTGTGGCACCAAATATCAAAGCATGGTGGTTCCATGAAAGTCAATAATTCTTTGTAATGGAAATCTCTACTTCTCCAGGACAGAACAAGTGAGGAAGTAAGCAAATATAATTCCGGCATAAGCACGCCAAAGAAGAAAAAGAAAGTCAAACAACATGAGAGTAAAAAGCATTTCGAGCCATAATAAACTATCTACAGGTAATATTTCTATGGATGGATTTCACGTTGAGAGTAAACAGCAAAAACAGGAGGATATCTCTGGGCCGACTTTAAAGAACTACCAACAAACTCGTTATGTGTCAAATGTTGCGCTCAAACGCATCGCAAAATCAACAGGTTAAAGGTCAGCTCACTTCTTAATTGCATGCTTTGACAGTAATACCTCCACACCAGTAGAGGGCAGTAGTCTGATTAAAAAAAACAAACAAAAAAAAAACAGGAAGTGCAAAAAAACAAGCATTTGTCGCAAAGTCCTCACAGACTGAGAATTGCAGTAGCGGGTTTTCATTGTACTCTTTCTGGATTTTCAATTACAAAACAACTGCTGTTGAATTTAACTGACGTAGTTTCAGGGACGCTCTTGCAAAGTCATGGTCACTCTTCATCTTTGATGGAATCAGCTAGACCTGAGTACTTGTGCAATTCTTGCATAAATTTTACACAATTTGACATACGCCCAGAGCGACTTGCATCTTAGCTATTCATATTTCTAAGCAGTTGAGGGCTAAGGGCCCAACATTGGTGGTGCTGTGGTTTAAGCCCAAGACCTTCCAGTTAGTACAACACCTTAACCACTGAGCTACCCCTGCTTTCGTTGTAAGAATTTTTTTTTCTGTTGCGGTTATACATAGAGTGTAAAACCCTCCGAAAAAAAATTGCAAAAAGTAAAACTAAATAAATATATATATATAATCTCAGACTGTCATCATTAATTTACATTCCTCGGCTTTGTCCCTAACCTCTTTAACCTTTTAAGGAGCAGTGGTGGCTCAAGCGCTTAACTGATCGGAAGGTCGGGGGTTCAATCCCAGCACCCCCAAGCTGTCACTGCTGAGCTCTTGAGCAAGACCCTTCACCCTACCTTCTCCTGGCTGACCCTGTGCTCTCATCCCCAGCTTCCTAACTGGGATATGCAAAAAAAAATAATTGCACCATGTTGTACGATACCTGAAAACAAATAATTGAATCTCAATCTTAACTGCGGTTCTGCCGTTCAAAACCTCTTCCTTTGTTAACAGGCCTCCAAGGGCATCATTTAAGAACGTGTGATCAGCATTTTTTGGCAGGTAACAGATCCCGGGCTTCTCCAAAATTAGGGGGACGAAAACCGAAGGTTTACAAGTCAGCCATGTTGAATTTGAATGAAATCGGCACGGTTTTCTTCAAATTAGTCAGCAACGAGCGTTCCAAGAATTTGTATAGCAGCAGTTTTGTTTCGATCCACTGGGATCAACCTCTGTGATGTGCGTGCCCGAGTGCAAACTGTACACACAGCTGAGGTCCTCTGGAAGCAGCAAGTGATCGTGATATGAAACAGGTGCAAAGCAACTAGAGCCTTGAAAACAAATAGTAAAACCTTAAACTGGGATTAGTAGCGTTGTGGGAGCTGATGGAGAGAGTGATCGGAAACAGGCTCAAACACTGTGAGAAAAGGAAAGAACTGTATGGGTCGCTTTTACCTGTTCACTCCTCTGGAATATGAGGGAGTTGGTGCAGTTGCACTAGAGTTACTGAGAGGAAGTTAGCAGAGCAGGTCGACATGTTCGGTTTTCAGCATGGAAGCAGGCCAGGCTGTGTAATTCATCCTCCTTTATCTTCAGGTTGATGTCTATCACGGAGTCAGTCCACTTACTTGGTCAAACACCAAGACCAAATGAAGGCTCTGATCGCTCCGTTGTACTTAAGTGATGGAACGGATGAAAAGGTATAGATGGTATCCGAGAAACTCAAGACTTCATGCTTGAGGCTACATTAAGGGATACACCAGGACATCTCGAGTGCCAGACGTCTTAGCGGAAAAAGGTTCGTGGTACCGTTTGCTCTCGGTCACGCTTTCCCTTTTGCGTTATGGAGAAACCGCAGCCATAGTTCCTGCAGTAGCACCGTTATCCCAATGACTGATTGCCGCATCCCCTCAGACGCTGATAGACAGCGTCACACTTCTGTGCTAACGGGCTTTCCTTTACTTACTTAAAAGGAAACCTCTCTCTCTCGTTCTCATGACATCAAACGTTCCACCAGTCAGGAATGCAAACAAGCGGGGAAAAAGCTCATGCACGCAATGCCGGTGACATCATCATACGTGCCAGGATTTCCCCCTGCCCATGCCGCCACCGGATTTTTGTGGTCATTCCAAGATCATGAAAAAAAGATCATGGAATGTCACGCACATTTCTCGTTCGTAAATAAAGACAGTGTTCAAGTTGAGGTAGAGTTTTTCGAGCACTCGGGATTTCAAGCCTGCTTGCTTGGGAGAGAAATGGGAAAGTATGGAAGAGGGCTAATTAAAAACAGACCCATGTGGATAGGAAGGGAGGATAAAAGAAAAGTACTCGGGAACAAATACGTGAGAAACAGAAAGAGAGAAAGAGAAGTCTGTCCTTTTAATGGCTTTGGTTATTTATTATACACATTATGTGATCGTACAGGTTAAAGATTAACTTGGGGGGGGAAAGGAGTGTTTTATAGGCTGGGAGTTCGCTAGAGCGTTATTAAGTAGGGGCGAATACTTCAATACTTCAAACGTAACTTGTTTTTACAGTAGTGACCTTTTGCAACATTTTGGCATGGTAGCGAGTTTCGCAAATTAGCATCGATGCAGTTATGACTGTAATTTTGCAAACTGCTCCTGGTCGTCATTCTTTCCTGGACTAGCGTCAGCGCGTTGATGGCTGCGTCTTCGTTGATGGACAGCTTCACAAATGAGTTCTATCATTCTAGCATGAATGACTCAGAAGGCATTAACCTTCTCCTCATGATTTTTCACATTAAATTCACACATCACACATAAGCTTCGGGTGAAGTTATGCCTAAGATGGTCATCCTTCTTTACTGCTGTTTTCTTTTTCCGTATAAAAAAATAAAAGCTAAGCAGAATGTTGCTTAACAACCAGCGCTCAAGCTCATCCAAGGTCAGCCTGGAAGCCAAAATGTACGATCCAAAATCCCACCCAAGCAGCAGAAAGAAAGCTGAGAAACCAGCGTCCTCCTGTCCAAGGACGGTGATTGAAAAAGATGGACGACCCTGCCAGCAGTCCTAGACGCGATCTCCGGCGATCTCTAAAAGCGAGTTCTCGGTTCTACTTCCTCGTTTATTCCTTTGGCAGACACTTTTACTCGAAGCGAAGCAGATTCTAATCCAAGTTTAGAGCTTGGATTAGCAGTTGAAGGTTGAAGCCCAACCATGGTTCTCTGGCGCCATAGAGAACTTTCCAGTCAGAATGGGCATATCATCAGAAAACCGGGCCAAGTTCTGCTAACCGGTATGGAAGATGATTTGGTTCGTCATGTACAAGATGATCTAGTCGTCCAAAAGGTTCATAAATGTCCATGTTGCTTCTTTATATGGACATAAAGATGATGGATGAGCTATGCATTCAATTCAGGTCAGTTTTATCTGTCTAGAGGTGAGGAAAAACTCCCTAAGATGACAAGAGGAAGGAACTTTTGAGAAGAACCAGACTCTTTTAAGGGAGCTTCTTCATGACCCCCGATAGTGCGGTTATAAATCATTATAAGCTCTTCCAAAGCTGTATAATATCAAGTCAAACAGTTGCAAGTGTTGCAATACGTACATTATGAGCAGCAAGGTCTTTCTGGTTATAGCAGCAGTTCTTGGGTGTTAGCTGGGAGTTTTGGAGAAGTTCAGAGTTTTAGGACAATAAAACTACTAACAACTAAAATGCGTAAAGCTCCAGGCAGGGGAATCGTCTATGTGGACGATCTATCTGGGATTTTTTTGTTTTTTTTTCCTACAAATGTAGACGTCGGTTACACGACCAGAGAAACCAGCTCCACGGGAAATGTAAATCAGAACTTAGATCATCTGAAGCCGTTGCTTTAGGTATTTTGCCAGACCTAGTATGGTGAAGCGCTGAAATCCTATCTTGAAAGAAGGCTTTTGATTTATACCTGGTATTTCGCGTTAAAAGAGCTGCAGATCGAGCGAGCAGTGAAAGCATCCGATCGTTTCATGAAGTGCACAGAGCACTCAGTCTTTCAACAGGAGTTTCTCTTCTTCTGGGCCTGAAAAGACAAACCTGTCATCACTGGGTGTCTGATGGAGCCTCCCTTAGACACACACACACACATCTGTACAGGTTAAAGCAATGACATAAGTGTAACATTTAAAGTGATGACCTCTCA